>JADLZL010007231.1:0-79205 GCA_015844335.1 Chrysopogon serrulatus
GTACAACCGACACTCAAGAGACTTGGCCATCGTTCCGTACTCGCGGGCTTGGCCCCGAGTTCACCGCCATCGCACTTATTTGCCAACTGTGAACCATGCTCAAACCAACCAACTCGACTCGCTGCAGTAGATAGAATAAGAGAGATATACATAAGTATTATAATATCTAGAGGAGCGAGACACCTAGTGGAAGCAAGCAGTGGGAGAGAAGAATAGAGGAATGACTGGCTACCTTAGATACGGCGAGGAACCCCGCGAAAGAGATGAGAGAACGACACAAAGGGCACCGTAGCAAGGAAAAGGTCTTTGCAAGATCAAGTGAAGGAGAGTTTAAGGAGAATTGCAAAGTGAGAAAATGAAGGAGTGTCACTGGGGCATTTCATCGAACACGTTGCGGGCGGGGAAAAGCTCACCACCGGTGAAGAATGCCGGGCCGGGAGAGCAGAGCAACGGTCGCCGGGGACGAAGACGGCACGGCGCAGGGCCTCTCCCCGACGGCCGGGGCCGGCGCTAGGGTTTGCAAAGCGACGACGGTGGTTATGCCAAGCGAGCAGGAGGTGGGCGGGGGCACAGCGCGGTGGCACGAGCAAAGAAGTATGGGCGGCGCACGGAATGCGGCAATGGCGCGGCGGAGGAGGCATACAGTGGCGGCGGTTAGGGCACGGCGGCGGTGGTTTGGCGTCGCGGAGAAGAAAAAGGAAACCGCCGGCGGCGCGCGGAAAATGAAAGAAGGAAGGAGAAAGGGTGCGGGCCCCGCGTGTCATAAGAAGATCTGACTGAGCCGTTTAAAGTTCAACCGGACGCGTCCTCTGGACGACCGGACGCTGGAACAGTGGCGTCCCAGGCCGCCACCCAGAGCTCCAAATCGGCCAAAATCTGACCGGACGCGTCCGTTGCTCGTGACCGGACTCTCCTTAGAGTCCGGTGAGCTTCTCCAAACGACCGGACGCTTGCTGCCTTCAAACGACCGGACAGTCCGGTGCCAAATCTTCATTTTGAACTGACCAGACGCGCTATTTCAGAGTCCGGTCAAGCGTCCGGTCCAGCGTCCGGTGCTCCTCTGAGTGCTGTTTCTTGCTGATTTCTTCGCGCCGAACTTTCCCAACCTTGTCCCAACTTTGTAATATCCAAATAAACACCAAATTGAGACTGGTGTGAGATGCCTCTCTCAAACCCTCAATTTGAAAATATTTTGCCTTAGGCTATATGCATTTTAGCGAAAATAGGCGATAAAATCGAACGAGAAGACATCGTATGGCCACCAAATAGGGTTCATAACCAATAGAAGCTTCAAATGCTCCCCCTATCGGTGGATCTAACACAGCGGATGCTCAAGCTTAATCGAAAAAGAAACGACAAAACAAACACACATGCATATGCAATGCAATACTTGAATTTGAATCTAGTCGCTTGTCAAGTTTTTCCTTGGTTAAGCTTCTTCACACGCTTTGGGGCGGTTATCTTAACCAAGTTAGTCAAGCTCTACGTGCAATACGCAAATTAAACATGTTTATATTACAAATGCAATGCAACCGACAACACAAGCTTGTCTTTTAGTGAAGTTACTTAGATCAAGAACATTAAGCTCATTCCTCAACTTGCAAAACCGTGCTTCATCTAAAGGTTTTGTGAAGATATCTGCCAATTGATCTTCTGTCCTTACTCCCTCTAAGAATATATCTCCTTTTGCAACATGATCTCTAAGAAAGTGATGACGGATATCGATGTGCTTGGTGCGAGAGTGTTGAACCGGGTTGTTAGCAAGTTTTACGGCACTCTCATTATCACACAACAAAGGTACCCCTTTTAGAACTACACCATAGTATAGAAGGGTTTGCATCATATAAAGGATTTGTGCACAACAAGCTCCCGCGGCTATGTACTCCGCCTCGGCGGTTGACAATGCCACACTATTTTGCTTCTTTGAGGACCAAGACACTAGTGATCTACCAAGCAAATGGCACCCTCCGGATGTGCTTTTCCTATCAATTTTGCAACCGGCATAATCCGAATTGGAATAGCCCACAAGGTTAAACCTAGCTCCTTTGGGATACCAAAGGCCAATGCTTGGTGTGTGCTTAAGGTACCTAAGGATTCTTTTCACGGCAACTAAGTGAGCCTCCTTAGGGTTAGCTTGGAATCTAGCACACATACACACACTAAACATGATATCGGGCCTAGATGCGGTCAAGTACAACAAACTACCAATCATAGAACGGTAGAGAGTTTGGTCAACAGGGTTACCTCCCTCATCTAGGTCGAGATGTCCATTGGATGGCATTGGAGTCTTGATGGGCTTACATTCATCCATATTGAACCTCTTGAGAAGATCCTTGGTATACTTTTCTTGAGAGATGAAATTCCCTTCTCTCATTTGCTTCACTTAAAAACCAAGAAAGAATGTAAGCTCCCCAATCATAGACATCTCGAATTCCTTCGACATCAAATCACCAAACTCTTTGCAATAGTCTTCATTTGTTGAGCCAAATATGATATCATCAACATAGACTTGGCAAATGAAGATATCTCCATTAAGCTTCTTAGTGAATAGTGTGGTGTCCACCGCACCAATCTTGAAGCCCTTCTCAATAAGGAAGTCCTGAAGGGCGTTCATACCAAGCTCTTGGGGCTTGCTTTAGCCCATATAATGCCTTGGACAACCTATAAACATGATTAGGATATCTAGGGTCTTCAAACCTGGGAGGTTGATCAACATAGACTAGTTCATTTATGAAGCCATTTAAAAATGCACTTTTCACATCCATTTGAAAAAGTTTAATGTTGTGATTAGATGCATATGCAAGGAGGATACGAATGGCTTCAAGTCTTGCAACCGGTGCAAAGGTCTCTCCAAAATCCAAGCCTTCAACTCGAGAGAACCCCTTTGCCACTAGTCTTGCCTTGTTCCTCACGATTACACCTTGATCATCTTGCTTGTTGCGAAACACCCACTTTGTTCCAATGACTCTTGCACCTTTGGGTCGCTCTTCAAGTGTCCATACTTGGTTGCGGGTGAAGTTGTTCAACTCTTCGTGCATGGCATTCACCCAATCCGGATCTTGAAGAGCTTCATCTATGCTAGTAGGCTCAATACAAGAGACAAAAGAGTGATGTTCAATAAATGACGCATATTTTTGGGAGCGAGTCATTACACCCCTTGATGGACTTCCGATGATGAGATCTTGAGGATGTGCTTGGAGTAGAGGAGTTATCCTTCTATCAACCACTTGGGGAGGAGGTTGTGGAGCATCAACATCTTGAGCTTGTGCCACTCTATCTTCATGGGAGATGTGAGTGTCTTCATTTGGATTTCTCCCATCTTTGTCATTATCTTGTGGCACATGGGATGAAGAGGGTTGATCTATCACTTGTACTTCATCTTCATCCTCCTTTGGCTTAATGTCTCCGGTTGGGATATTCTTCATAGCCTCCCTCAATGGTTCATCACCTACATCATCAAGATTCTCATGTGCTCCTTGGGAGCCGTTAGATTCATCGAACTCCACATCATATGTTTCCTCTACCAAGCCGGTGGCATGGTTGAATACTCGATATGCTTTGGACTTCAATGAGTAACCAACAAGAAAGCCAATATCACAACGTCTTTGAAACTTCTCTAGGTGTTGCCGCTTCTTGTAGATATAACATTTGCAACCAAACACCCGGAAGAAAGAGATATCCGACTTCTTCCCATTGAGCAACTCATACGGAGTCTTGTTGAACCACCGGTGAGGGAACAATCTATTGGCCGCATAGCATGCGGTGTTGATAGCTTCGGCCCAAAACCTCTCCGGTGTGTTGTACTCATCAAGCATAGTTCTTGCAAGGGTGATTAGTGTCTGGTTCTTCATCTCTACTACACCATTTTGTTGTGGAGTGTAAGTTGAAGAGACTTCATGTTTGATCCCAACTTCATCACAATATTCTTTAATGTTTGTGTTGTCGAACTCTTTCCTATTGTCACTTCTTATCTTCTTGATCTTGGTCTCAAACTCATTTTGAGCTCTCTTGGCAAACTTCTTGAATGATGGAGTGGCTTCGGACTTGTCATGAAGAAAGAATACCCATGTGTATCTTGAATAGTCATCAACAATCACTAGACAATATAGGTTGCCTCCCAAGCTCTTGTAGGTTGTAGGTCCAAATAAGTCCATGTGAAGTAGTTCAAGCAATTTGGATGTTGACATGAATGCTTTGGAGGGATGAGTGTTGGCAACTTGCTTGCCGGCTTGACATGCACTACAAAGCTTGTCCTTCTCAAATACAACATCCTTCAAACCTCTAACCATTTCCTTCTTCAATAGCTTCTTGAGAGTGTTCATTCCAACATGAGCAAGCCTCCTATGCCATAACCAACCAAGTGATGTCTTCGTGAATAAGCAAGTCTTCAAGTTTGCATCTTCGGAGGAGAAATCAACTAGATAGAGATTGTTGTATCTAAAGCCCTTGAAAATCACTTGATGATCATCTTTTTTTGACACAACCACTTCCTTCTCGGTGAATAAGCATTCAAAGCCAAGATCACACAATTGACCAACGGATAGCAAGTTGAAGCTCAATGATGCAACAAGAAGTACATTTGATATGGAATGATCATTTGATATAGCAATCTTCCCCAACCCTTGTACTTTGCCTTTTGAGTTGTCCCCAAATGTAATCTTCTCTTGATTATCAACTCCTTCATCTAGTGAGGTGAACATACGAGGATCACCGGTCATATGTTGAGTGCAACCACTATCAATAACCCAATGACTTCCACCGGTCTTGTAGTTCACCTACACACATGAGAGATCAAGCTTGTTGTTTAGGGACCCAAACTTGAGAGGGGCCCTTGACTTTCTCAACTAGTGACTTTGCAACCCAAATTTGTCTAGGTCTATTCTTGTTGGGAGGACCTAAGAACATGACCTCAACTCTTCCATTTGCATTCTTTCTAAGGATGTAATGAGCATTGAAGGCAAAGGGTCTAGCATGCTTGGGCAAGGGTTGTGGTGGTGGAGTTTCACACTCATGAGCAAAGTGACCTTCTTGACCACACTCAAAGCATCTCTTGGGCTTGGGCTTTGGATTGTGATGTTGTTGAGCTTTGACTTTCTTCTCTTGTTGAGCCAAGAAATCAATACCACTTCTATCCATCTTTATGACGGTGTTCATGAGTAGCTCACTTTAAAGATAGTTGCCTCGAGAGAACTTTTGCAATTCAACCTTCAAATGATCCTTCTCCAACTTGAGTTGCATGTTTTCCTCTTCTAGCTTCTCAACATCATGGTTAAATCTTGTAGCACCAAATGCACAACTCTTTTCAAACTTGAGTCTTTTGACTTCTTCTTTGAGTGACTCAATCTCTTGATCAATCTCATTATTGCAATATTGAGTCTCAATGACAATGGTGTTGGTGGATGAGATCTTCTCAAGATCTTGCTTTAGCTTTGCATTCTCATTCTTGATCTTGACATAGTCATCATAATGCTCGGCCACTACAACTTGCTTGCCTTTGCCACTAGAACCTTGCTCAATGCTCTCAACAGTCAAGTCATCACATGACGTGGCTATATCAATCTTAACAACATGGTTAGTAGCATCGTGTGTCTCATCGGATAAGAGATCATATGATAGCACAAGGTTATCATGGTTAACTTTGAGAGTTGTGTACTCTTCCTTAAGTAAGTTGTATCTAGTGTTGAGCTCATTGTGTATTTCCTCAAGTTTATCATGTTTTGCTCTAAGCTCTTTTAGGGATTGTTTGAGCTCCTTGAGTGATGATGACACAACCTTGTTTTCTTCTCTAAGCTCATCACTAGCTTTCTCGGCTATGTCATATTTAGCAAGAAGAGACTCATTCTCAAGTTTTAGCTTTTTATTTTTAGCTCTTGTCTTTCTAATGATTTTAGAGTAATCATTGAGCAAGGTGACAAGTTCATCATATGAAGGTGCTTCAAATTCATTGTCACTATCACTACCACAATCATCATCACTATCATCATGGGAGTTTTGTACCTTCCGATCACCTTTGGCCATAAGGCATAGGTGTGTAGGGGATGATGGTGGTGAAGGCGGTGGAGGTAGTGAAGTCCCAATAACAAGAGCGGCCACCTTCTCTTTCTCATCATCACTATCGTCGGATGATCCACCACTTGATGATTTAATGTCGGTGAGCCAATCACCCACGATATAAGCCTTGCCACCCTTCTTCTTGTGGCACTTGTTCTTCTTTCAATCTTTCTTCTTGTATGGCTTATCTTTCTTCTTCTCATCATCATCATCATCACTTGAATCATCCTTCTTGCCCTTGAACTTGTTCTTGTGCTTGTCTTTCTTGGGCTTCGAACATTGATGAGCAAGATGGCCAAGTTCACCACAATTGTAGCAATCCATCTCGGAGATAGGCTTCCTCTTGCTACTTGTGAAGAACTTCTTCTTCTTGAAGTCAAACTTGACGCCACTCTTGTTAAGCTTCTTAAGCATCTTTGTGGTCTTCCTCACCATGAGTGCAATGTTTGCATCATCATCTTCATCGTCACTTGAACTTGCAAGAACAATCTCAATTGCTTTGCCCTTGCTCTTCTTCTCTTGGTTGGCCTTGAATGCCAAATCTTTCTTCTTAGCGAAAGAAGAGCTTTCTTGCGGAGTGATGTGCATGTACATCTCATGTGCATTGATCTTCCTCAAGACTTAAGTTGGTGTAGCGGTGGAAAGATCACCTTGATGGAGCACGGTGACAATGTGGCCATACTTGTCAATTGGAAGGACACACAAGATCTTTCTCACAACATCGGATGGTGACATTTGTGTGAGTCCAAGTCCATTGAGCGCCTCTACAATGACATTCAAGTGAGAGTACATTTCATTAGCATTCTCATGAGGAAGCATGACAAATGAATTAAGCTTTTGCATAACAAGATGATAGCGTTCCTCACGCTCACTCTTGGTTCCCTCATGGAGCGCACAAATATTTTCCCAAAGATCATGGGCATTTTTGTGGTTCCGGACCCGGTTGAACACATCTTTGCAAAGACCTCTAAAGATGATGTTTTTGGCCTTGGCATTCCACTTCTCATTGGTTTCCTCATCTTGTGTGAGGTGTGCGGCATCTCTAGGTCTTGGGAAACCATGAGTGGCGGCTTTAAGCGCATTAAGGTCTTCGGCCTCAAGATACGCTTCCATGCGAATCTTCCAATAAGGAAAGTCATCGCCCTCGAACATGGGAGGAGGTCCATTCCCTCCGGTCATCTTTTCTCTAGGCGGTTAAGCCTAAATCAAGAGCACGAGGCTCGATACCAATTGAAAGGATCAAGATGCCCAAGAGGGGGGGTGAATTGGGCTTTTCTAAATTTTAATCGCAGCGGTAATAACCTATCGCTAGCCCATTTCACCTCTAGTGCCTAATGTGTGTTCTATGACTTCTAGACACAAAAATTTTGCTCCCTAGGTTCCAAATCCTACTCTAGCATGGCAATTCTAGCAATGTAAATACAAGAAGTAATTGCGAGAATGTAAATGCTCAAAGTAAAGAGAAGGAGAGGAACGCGGCGATGTTTTCCCGAGGTATCGGAGAGTCGGCACTCTCCACTAGTCCTCGTTGGAGCACCCGCGCAAGGGTGTAGCTTCCCCTTGATCCGCGCAAGGACCAAGTGCTCTCTACGGGATGATTCTTCGTCACTCCGACGTGGTGAATCCCCCAAAACCGCTCACAAGATGAGATGGGCCATCCACAATCACCACCGGATGATCACCATGCTCCCAATCGCCACCGAGCCGTCTAGGTGATGCCGATCACCAAGAGTAATAAGCAAGAACTCTCACTTGACCAAGACAAGCCTAATGAGATGAGTGGATGCACACTTGCTACTCTCTTTTCACTAATGAGGTCCTAAGCAATGAATTTGCAAATCTCTCAACCTCACTAGGGCTCTTGCACTCTCAAGCACTCACAAGGTGTTCTTCAGCTGTTGGAATGAGCAAGAGACCTCAATTGAATCAGGTAAGGGAGTATATATACCCCCACACAAACCCCCCCACACGAAGAGGTATTTCAGGCAGTTTTAAAAGGTCGACCGACGCGTCGGTCGTCCGTTAACGGCTAAACGTACCTCGCCTGGACGTCACACCGACCGGACGCGTGTCGAAGTCCGGCCCACCATGACCGGACGCGTCCGGCCAGATTTTTCCCTCTCGGACCTCTCTCGAGTAGTGACCGGATGCCCGACCCTGGGCCCGTCCGGTCGGTCTTGATCAGCGTCCGGCCCACCATAGACCGTGAGCTGATGGCACCGGGGCGTCCCGGCCCACCGCCAGGGGTGGTCCGGCCACGGGCACCTCACATACACTGACCGGATGTGCCAGCGTCCGGTCAAGCCAAAATGGCTCGAAACACTTCCGATTTCACGACCTCTCGCATGGCTTCGACTAAACTGAACTTTGGGCCAATTCTAGGGCTGCCTAGGTCTAGAATGAACAAGTGTGCACCACACCTAACTCACTAGACACACCTAGGTCAAGTTACCCATTCAAACCCCTCTTAATAGTACGGCCAAAGGTAAAAACAAAGTCCTAGCTACTCTAAGTGTCTCTTCAACACCAAACGACACTTAGAACTAGCCGTCCTTAACCTTGTCGTCCATCCTTTGAAAACCGAAAACGATCTCGATCGTCGGGGCATGAATACCATTGATTGCCCAATCAACCACCATTATCATGACCTAACTCAAACGGTTTCTGCAAAACACACGTTAGTCACAATAATCTTATGTTGTCATTAATCACCGAAACCCACTAGGGGCCTAGATGCTTTCAGTGCCAGTCCAGATAAACGCCCGGCGAAGCCTGTCGATGCGATCAATAGCCCAAGCGGAGAGACATACGGCGATAGAAAGATGCACCGTGATAGCCAAGAGCGTCGAAGCGACCAACGTTATGCGACCCGCCATGTTGATCAAGTTCCCCTTCCAGGTGGGGATCCTAGCCGCCACCTTATCAATGAGAAACTGCTCGTCGGCCCTGCGTAGCCTGTGCGTGAAGAGTGGCGCCCCTAAGTATCTGGTCGGGCCGAGCCCACGGCGCACGCCAAGGAGTGCGACACCAGTTGAAAAATTTCCTCCATGGAGCAGCAGATCGGTGTTGCCGTGCTTTTTTTCCAAGTTTGCAAAAAGCCCAGAGGCATTTCCAAAGGATTCAAGGATAGCTTTGACTGCTAACAGGTCATGTTGTCGTGGCACAACGAACATGACAACGTCATCTGCATATAATGAAATTCTTGACCGAATCACCGGGCAACCTAGTGGAGAAACTAAGTTCTGAGATTCCGCACACCAGAACATCCCACCAAGCGCCTCCATCGCGATAACGAAGAGCATGGGTGACAGTGGGTCGCCCTGTCTGAGCCCCCGAGCGTGGCAAATGCGATCGCCCGGCCTGCTGTTGAGGAGGACACGGGTGCTAGCAGTCCCAAGCAGCAGAGCCATCCAATCCCTCCAGCGATGACTGAATCCCAGATGGCTCAGACAATCCAGCAAATATGGCCAGCAGACTGAGTCAAACGCCCTGGCAATGTCAACCTTAAGCAGGATGCAGCTGCGTCTATCACGGTGCAACTTCTTGCATGCAAGTTGAACTGCACGGAAGTTGTCATGAATAGATCTGCCCCGAATGAAGGCGCTCTGAGATGGATGGATCAAATCATCGAGCACCATCGCAAGCCAACGCGCAAGGCACTTCGTTATGAGCTTACTGAAACTATGGATAAGGCTGATCGGTCGGTAGTCTTTGATCTCCGCAGCATCGGTCTTCTTGCGTAACAACACCATATAGGCTTCGTTGAGCAGATGGAAGCTACAACCATCCAAAGCCCAGAATGCATTGAACGCTGCGACGATGTCCCCCTTGGTGATCGGCCAAGCCATCATGTAGAAGAGGCCAGTGAAGCCATCTGGACCGGGCGCTTTGTCCGACGGCATAAAGCTTTGCTTTAATACTCTATAGTCGTTTGAGCAATTGGTACGGTTACCTAAAATTATGATAGAAACCGATGTAATAAATGTGCATCTAAGTCTTTTTTGAGACAAAATGTGCATCTAAGTAACCACTTGCTCCGTTATTATTTAGAAGAGACTACAATATCTCTCACGTCCAGAACTAAATAATTAACCAAATATCTGCTGTTATAAAAAAATGTTTAAATCACCATAAGTTATCTCTATAGTATATGTTTGTCAATTAGTACGAGTTGTTTTGTTAATATTAACAGTATATAAAGATTGATTAAAGTAGAGATATACATGATGAAGTGTACTATTACCATGCATGAGCGATAAATATATATGTTATATTTTGAAAATCGTGAAAACATATATATGTTCGTCCCACACATATAACGACGACATTGAAACTAATAACGAAGTACTTAAAATTGACTTAATATCGATGATAGTAATTTATATAAAGTATCAGTTGAAGTGAAGCTTTATGACATTATCAAAATGTGTGTGTGCGCCTCTTATAGAAAAGGAATTGTTATGTCAGTGAAAGTAGAGGGGATGCAAACCTTGATCGATCAGTGGACGGTGGGGTGAAGCAAGCAATCTCACGTGCCTTGCCATAACTCAAAAGTTGATAGCGTCATGCCTTGCTTGTGACGTGACGTGCAAATTGCGTCTAAGATCTTTTATTATTACAGGAAATCCAACGTAAGATAGACATATAGAAATAAATGTCTCACTAAGCGAGATAGGAAAGATAAAAGCTAAATGATCATAGAACTACTACAGTAGAGTGGCATACCCTCTCCATCTCATAATACATGTCGTTTTGAGATTGTCGACACTGCTACCAAGATAAGGGCTTAAAGATGTAAAAGGCCCTTAGAAAAAATGACAGCTGCTGACACACACTGTCACTCTAGTGTGGAACCACCGGGAGAGCACCACTAGCGACAACCATCACTCTATTTTTTGCTTATTCTATTCACTTGGACAAGAACATGATGCGATGGATGAAATGCCTGCTGTGGCTGTATAGCCTAATACCTGCCTATAGAGGCTACAACGACAAGTAATATGGGACAAATTTTAAATTCCAAAGCGATATGTATTATGGGAAAGAGGAAGTAGCTTATAATTAGATTACGTGTGCTCACGGTTTCAATTAAAAAAAAGATTACGTGTGTGCTACAAAATTATATAAGAAGCCTAGCTAATTATACATAGTTCCGACAATATAACGGTAGACATTTTTGTAGCTAGAAAATATTGTTATATATTTTGTGCATGAGAAAACAAAGGGGAAAAAAGAACTGCAGATCAATATCACATATAGAGCAAGCTCTTTTAATTGGTTTTATTCATCATAAACGCAGTACCTAGAAACTGCATTTTTGCACGTGCTACTCAGAGGCAGGCCCTTCGTCGGACACGTGTACGACGTCAATCATTTGCTAGCTTTCCGATAGCTAGCAGTGGTTCGTTGCAACCCAGCTGTTGTCTATGCAAACTCTAAGTGCGCCTCGTCTACACATGCATGTATATATATTTAGCATCTCTAAAACCTAGCTTTCGTCGCGTCGTGGATGTGTCCATTGGGGAAACCTGGAAATGGGTGTTTCCCTAAAAAAAAAAAAAACCTGGAAATGGGCGGCTCATCAAGCTTCCTTCGATGTGTCACGGTTTTTGACAAGTCCATCTAACCCATCGTCGGAGGAGTCGTTGCCTTTGCAGCTGAAGCCATCGCCGAGCTAGAGAGACGATCGATGAGAGAGAAATATAATATAGTAGCTACTCCCTCCATCCAAAAAAATAACGTTTTGTGTTTTCGTGTCACAAGTTTAATTTAATTTAAAAAATAAAAATATATACAATATCTTCAAATAAATTTATTAAAAAACTAGATTTAAAGATTTTTTAAAAATACTAATTATAATCACTAATTGATAATACTTATTATTTGCCGATTTGTTAATTTTTTTGCGAGAGTAATTTTTTTTGGGCACTCGGCAAAAGTAGCTGCCGAGAGCTAAAGAAATTGATTGGCATTGCAAACGTGAGCAGCTGGGAGCTGCCAAAAAAAGAACTAGCAGCAAAGAGTTCAGCGAGTTGATTTTTTGGAAGACAAAGAGGTGGTGATTTGCCGGAGTGTTTTTTTTTAGTTGATCTGTGCATCTCTCTTTGCATGTGTTTTTATTTTACGTTGGGTCGCCAAAGACATATTCTGAGTATATTTTGAAGTGTGGTAAATTAATTTAAATGAAAAAATTTTAACTATAAAGTTGTATTTTTTTTTCAAGATCTACAACTTTCATTTTGACCATTTTTAATTTGACAAATTAAAATTTGTCTATTCACAAATCTTACATCTATATACTAGTTCAATTAAACTATAAGAGGAGATATATAAGATTTGTGAACAATGTTCCTACCACTATGTCAAATGATCAAATAACCAAAATAAAAGATGTAGGTGTTGTGAAATCATACAACTTTGTAGTTGAATACTTTTTAATTTGAATTAATTTTGTTAACTAAAAAGTACAGTTATATTTCTTAAATTTGAAATTTGAATTTTTTAAAGTATCTCGGATGGGAAACACTCAAAATAAAAGTTATAGATCTGAAAAGTTATGAAACTTTGTAGTTGGCAAGTTTTTTCATTTGAAATTTATCTTGTCAAATAAAGGTATCCAATCCGCTCAAATTTAAAATTCAAATTTTATAAACAACCTCAGATGGAGAAACTTCTTAAATAAAAATTGTAGATCTCGAAAAGTTATAAATTTTTGTAGTTGACAAGTTTTTTATTTGAATTCGTTTAGAGCCTCAAATAAGCAATTTTCACTCGATTTTGTATAATATTTAGGGAATCCAAATAAAGTATAAACACAAGGGAGAGTTTTGTGTGCGTGTGTGGTAGGGGAGGTTAAGTGTGGGAGAGGTTGTGAGTTCTAATCCCACTCGACACAAAGTAAAAAAAAATGCTAAAAAAATCCTACTAGATGAGAAGAATGTATATCTTGCATTGGGGCCTCCCAACATTAAAAGTTTTTTTGCTATTATTTTGGTTTTTATTTTGATCTTTTGAAGGTGGCCACTTTTTAAAAAATCTTTGCCATGGATCAACAACATGATGCCGGCAAAGACCTCTTTCCCGACGCATTCCCGCCTTCATGTTGACTTTTTTTTTGCAACACTTGATCAAAAGCCTCTAATGTAAACTGGAAATATTAACTTCCCAAATTCATGAGGCACTGAAAGAAGAAAATCCCAAAAGTGAATATTAATCGATAATATTTATTATTTATAAAAATTGTCAAACATGGTTATTTTTTGGGAATCGAGAATAACATTTTTTTTGGGATTTTTTAAGTAGCTAGCTATTGCATTGATTGGCATTGTTCACGTGAGCAGCTGGGAGCTGCTTGGAAGAACTAGCAGCGTACATGCATCAGCTAGGTGATGCGAGATGGAAGACGAAGGAGTGGTGATGATGCCGGCCTCTTTGCATTTCGTTGATCCGTGCATCTCTCGTGTGCATGACATGTGGCATGCGTTGGGTCGTTGATGGAGCCATTCTGGCCACTGATTTTTTGTGTGGTTGTGGTTGTGCAATGAAAGGTTTTTGGGTGTCATGGGTTTTTTTTTTTTCCCAAAATGGTTTGAGCACAGCTCACTTTGCATATTACATGGGATTAATCCTTTTGTCCATCGTCAAAGAAACCTAATTATATATACTGTTCAATTAGTACAAAATCGACTCTTGAGACTAATAAGGACTCGCATATAGGATATGGAAATTTGCATTGGCAACTTATTTATATATATAGTACAAAAGGATGCAACTATGGACTCAAACTTAATTTGACCAAATTTATAATGAAAAATAGTATTAACAGTACGTCTCTAGTTAAGTTTGCTATGAAAATATATTTCAAAATTAATTTAATGGTGCTTACCTTGTATCATAGCTAGACTGCATCTTTTTTATATGGTGGCAGTTTTTTTTTTGAAACATGTGTTGCTAAAATAAAGGTTCCAATGCGAAGTCTAGCTTAGTTGGTTGGATTGCTTGTGGTGGAACCTGAGTTCTCGATTTGGCACGAGTGCTCATATTTTTCTGGTTTTATTTCACGATTTAACGACGTTATACTTTCAGTGGTAGGCAACATTCTCACCTATAGTGAAGCACGTGTGGTCACTTCGTCAATCTCGACAAAGATACTTATAGGGTAGAGTTTTGTGTGCGTGTGTTCATAGGGATAAGTGTACATATAGTGAGCATCTATATCTATACTGTGTAATTAAAAAAAAATATTACCTTTCATGCAACTTTCATGATGAGCTATAATGTATATCTTGCATTGGCAATCAACATTACTAGTTTTTATGTATTGATTATGGTCAAAATTTAAGAATTGAAGGTGGCCATGTTTTTAAAGTGAATCTAGTGACATGGATCAACAACATGATGCCGCCACAATTCCTCTAGTTCCATCGCGCACCTCCCCGCCTTCATGTTGACTTTTTTTTTTTACCCTTGATCAATTACCTCTCTAATGTAAACTGGAAATGCTTAACTCCCAAATTCGTGCACTGATGGCTCCATCCCAAAATTGATTTCTAATGTTTAAATTTTTTTCAAAATAAATAGCATTCTAGTCAAACATGGATATTGTCTCCTAGTAATGCGGAAGCTAATCATGGTGCATGCAAACGATAACTGCCAAATATATAATAAGTGATATCCTTAAAAAAAAAGGAAAGGAGATGTAAGGCCTTATTTGGATTCCGTGAACTAGTAACTAGTTGACTAACAATTAGTCCATAAAGATTTCAAACAGGTAAACTAGTCGGTGAATTAGTGGATAAACTAATGACTAATTAAAACCTCAACTAGTACTAGTTCACTAGTCCAGAAAAACCAACTATTTAAACTAGTTGTTAGTTTATTGGATTCAAACAGGACCTAAAAGATTTTAGAAACTTATTTATTATGACAGGGGGAGTATCTTATATAAAAAAAAAAGGAAAAAGGGGCCATTGTGTCCTTTGAGTCATTTGTTGAGTTCAAGTTGCCTTCTTGCCTGGTTTATTGGTTGAAAAAAATATTAAATTTTTTTTGAAAGGAATAAAATTAATAAATTGATGAGAAAATTGCTTTCTTTGATAGTGTGACTAATCAATAATAAGACCAATAATACTATATGAGTTGTTTGAGTTGAACTAGACCTTCCCCTTTCTTTTTTTCGCCGTGTTTGGATAGTGTAGAAAAAGTTTTTTGAACACAGACGGAAGGGGTTTTAAAATTAATAAAAAACAAATTACGTAAACACATGCTAAGACAAATTTTTTAAGTATAATTAATTTAGCCAATGTTTCTCTGTAGCACCACATTGTCAAATCATGGACTCGATCGCATCCTGTGTAATTAATTATTTTTTTAGGCTATGAAAATGGGACTTGGCGACTGCCTCTCTCTCTCCCTCGATCGCATCCTAGGCTATAAAAGGACTTGGCGACTGCCATCCCTCTCCCCCACTAATTGATCATCTTCACTAGATCTCCTCTCTCTCTCTCCAACCAACACTTGTCTATTAACCTACAGCTAGAAGTCATCCTAGAGATACCGGCTCCCCTTTTTCTCTCACAGCACAGCCCTCACAACTAATTCCTGTTGTAGCCGACGACAAGTCCAACAACATCATGGCCGCAACACAGAGCAGGAGCAGGAGCAGCGCCGCCACCGCGAAGGCTGCTGCTGCTGCTTGCTCCCGGCCGGCCGCCGTTGTCCCCGTCGATGAGGTCGTCGACGAGGAGCACGGCGGCGGCCAGCGGCGCCAGCAGGGAGGAGGAGGCAGAGCGCAGGAGGAGGCGGCCGAGAATAAAGCGGAGCTCCGGCGTGGCCCGTGGACCGTGGACGAGGACCTCACCCTCGTCAACTACATCGCCGACAACGGCGAGGGCCGCTGGAACTCCCTCGCCCGCGCCGCCGGTAATTATGTTTGCTTGTGATGCCGATCGAGCACGCACGCCGCCGGCCATCATATCATCACTCTCTGTTGTGTCTCTCGATCGATGACTGATATGCTGCATGCGGGCAGGGCTGAAGCGGACGGGCAAGAGCTGCCGGCTGCGGTGGCTCAACTACCTCCGGCCCGACGTGAAGCGCGGCAACTTCAGCGCCGACGAGCAGCTGCTCATCCTCGACCTCCACACCCGCTGGGGAAACCGGTAATTAATCAATTCTATTACTATATTTGTCAACTTCCCATAGCTAGAGCCGACAGTACTGTTCCGGCCCGCGACGACGACGACAACACCGGCCAAGGGCCGACGACGGCCGGCCAGCCTTGGCCATATGGCAGCCACCGCGCGCCGCCGGCGCGTGTGTACGGCGTCCGGTGACATCTTGCACGTGCTAAATTACACCGTATTCCTACGTGTCAGCCGTGCGAGTCACATAGATAGAGCTGATGATAGCTAGGCGCCGGAGTTTGTAGACTACTGGATCATCGTGTGGACGCACGGTAGCATGTGCTCGATCGATCGCCGGCCAGTGTGACCAGGGGCGGGGGGCGGCCGACGTGTCCACGTACATGCACCTGTCACCGACCGTATTTGTACGCACGTACGTGCACGGTACCGCTACTACTGTGTACTACCCCTTAGACGTACGTACGTGGAGACGTACGTACGTGTGTACGTGAAGCTGCTTTCGTTCTCCAAAACAACAGTAGTGCAGGTGCAGTCGTCCGTCGTCGTCGTCGACGCATGGCATGACACGACGCACAAGCTAGGCAGATAGTACAGTTCAGCTTGTACAAGTCTTCTTCTCAAAAGAAAGTGGGTGCAACAGCATGTCTTTCACTTTCACTTCCGGCCAGCACTGTTTACGAAAGCTGCACGAGTCTTAAAGCTGCACGCCTCTACTCTCTCTTCCTCTCTCTCTCTCTGTAGACTAGTATGTACTACTACTAGATGCTGCTACAAAAAAAGCTTTAGCTTGCCCTTGCTTGTAGCTTCTCTCTCCAGAAAGTTGTTCGAATCATATCCCTCTAATTGCATTGCATTTCCATCCTCCTGAGTACTCGTGTGATTTTCTTTTAATTAATTTCTTCTCTCATGCATGCCAATATATATTAATTCATGCCATGGCATGGCAGGTGGTCCAAGATCGCGCAGCACCTGCCGGGCCGGACGGACAACGAGATCAAGAACTACTGGAGGACGCGGGTGCAGAAGCACGCCAAGCAGCTCAACTGCGACGCCAACAGCAAGCGCTTCAAGGACGCCATGCGCTACCTCTGGATGCCGCACCTCGTCGACATCGACCACATCGCCGCCGCCGCCGCCGCCGCTGCTGCTGCGGCGGCCGACGACGACCAACACCACCACAACCTACGCATCTTCCACCACCACCACCACCAAGCTACCGGCGCTGCAGGCAACGACGACGACCTTTTCGGTAGCTACGCCGCCACCGCCACCGCCGACGTCGTCCATGGCGCTCATCAGCTGTCGTCGGGCATCACGACGGCGATGACGTCGTCGTCCGACGACTCGTTCGCGTCGGGGTCCTACGAGGACGTCGGCGGCCTCTTCGCCAACGACGTGCGCGCCGCCGAGATGCCGCTGATCAACGGCGCCGGAGATTGGGCGGCGGCGGCGGCGCAGGAGGCCAACAACCTGCAGGGGCTGTGGCCGTCGTCTGATCATGATCAGTCGGCCGTGCAGGTGCAGGCTGCCGGTGGCGGTGGCCAGTTTCAGGACCCGGATCCGGAGCTCAGTGGCTGGGTGCAAGGCTTCTCCGAGAGCATCACCGATAACTTTTGGGCCTTGGAGGAAATTTGGAAGATGCAATGATCGATCGAGCAATTTTATTTACGTTTTATTTACACATCCAAAGACGACTGAAATATACATACTAGTCGTAGTGATGTTGACATTAGATATAACTTAAGAAAGACAAGTTATATATATACTCTAACTCCAAAGATACTATATGATCGATATACGAAAGTTGTATACACCTTTTATATTTTTTTTGCTCATTTTTTTCGCCTCTTCATTCTTATATAGAGAGGTTGGAAAAGGAGGGGGTTATTGTTTATGCAAGTGCAATGTTGGTGGCCACAATTTATCGGTAGCAAAAAAGAAGGTGGCACTGGGCCGAGAGAGTAAAGGGGTTTCTTGGCCGGTTAGCTTTCTCATTCAAGATAGTGACAAGTCTGACTAGGGTCCAAAAAGCACCGGTGTTCACACTATGGGCATAGAAGAGCTGAAGCATCGGTATAGATATGAAATTTTTTTGGACCCTTGTTGTTATTGGTATTCAGACTTTTGGGCAATTATTTGTGACCGTACAAATTGAAATGTTTCCTCTCACTGTTCTTGTAAGTTTCAGCTGTTTCTCTCTCCGGTGAAGATGTATGTTTGTCGTCCATTTACATAGAAGAAGAGAAGTAAACTTTTTTTAACAAAAGCTAGCAATTTTTTTTGGACAAATAGGTGTATTGTACCTGTATTTCATTAAGACGAAAGAGAAAATTTTACAACATCAACAAAATCTGGCTGTCTCTTGCCCACTGGCGAGACACTAGTGTGCATAACCAGCTAGAGCAAAGCCTAGCAGCTAACAATCAAATAAACGATTGTACGGCCATGGATACAACGAGGCAAAAGCTAGCAAAATCCATGCCGACGCACTACTACTACTATTCTATCGAGAGACCTATAGGAGTATATATGTATAACTAATTCCATCGATATAATGTACCTTGTTTCATTTTTCTTGCTACTCAATATTATGTCTAGCTAGAAATCATAGGAGACAATATAAGAATTGTGTGCACCATTATTGCAGTGAGAGAGACTGCTAGCTAGCTAGCTAGCTCAAATATAATATCCGCGACAACAAAAGGAAAACAAACAAACAAAGAAAGAAGTACATATATATATGACTAGATAGGATAATTAACTCCACTCGTATTTGCCTTGCTCACAATGTGCAAGACGAAAGCAAGAGAAGCTCGCTAGGAATAGAAAGATAAGGCACAGAGAAAGACTCCATCACTTTCGTACGTCTTTATTTGCATGCATCAACTAACCAAGTGTATATCACAAGTCACAAACATTGCATCTATCATCTATGCATGCATTACTTGCACCTTGCTATAACTAGCTAGCTCCAATATCTAGTACAGAGATTCTCCCCCAAAACCATTACTATTCATTTGTTCAGCCTCCACTGAAAACCTCCTCTTCCGATCCGCTTCCGGACACGTGTGAGAATCCACAGCCGTAGCTTTGGTCTCTCTAAAGCTTTTTCGGTTTGTGGAGGACATTCAGCACATGTGCTATCTAGCTGCAACACAAGAGCAGATAGTTGCTTCTGGACTTGATTACATCATCAGTAATGGCATCAGGCTGGCCACTAGCCGCCGTGAGCAGATTTGGGAGGAATAAAGCTTGCTTTCTGGTTGCTTGAAAAGCTTGAACACCCAAAACAATCCCCTAGATTTGGAGCTTTGCATATGCACTTGCTTCTTGACCTTGGTCGACAAGCAATTGAAGGTAGAGTGTTAGGCATTTGGCCAGCACGTCACGCACCGTACCTGTCCCCTTCCCAACCCCGCTAGCTCTATACATGGCGGCATCACCTTTTCTCATGTGTCTTGGATATATGCAAAAAGCTTTGCACGCATTTGCACTCAAGGAAGAAGGAGAGAATAATTCTGTGCTAGAAATTAAATGTGATATATCATACGCATTTGCACTTGCTTTTTGTTTTCATAGTAATTTCTTTGAGCTGAAATAAAATAACCACTGATTAGAAGCATGCAAAAAGTGCCATGGGGCACTAAACTATAGCTAGTACTCCCTTCGTTCTAAATTATAAGTCAATTAAATTAAACCAAAAAAATAAAGTGTCATGAGCTATATATTCTCACATGAATAAAGTGGATTGAGGTAGAACTTAATTTAATTTTATATCAATCTACACCAACACATATGAATTGAGGTTAATATAAATGTATCCAAACAAGCCCTAAAAAATAAATAGTTGATAAGGAGTGTCGGTGCTATATATATTCGAGGAGAGGCAAATTGCATGCCAAAAGCAACGGTTACATTAGGAACAAAGATGAAAGCATCCACAAAGTAAAAAGTGCCGGAACAAGAAAAAAAAAACATAGGAGTAATGGATGTGATTAGAGCATGTGCTAAAGTGAAAAAAAAAGTAAACTATGCACGTTTTTACTTTGTGTTACCGGCCCCTACAGGCTGGAGGAGGTTCTCAGGGCATCCCCCAACTACGTTTATTATGCATCACTGGCTAACATGCATGCTGAGTCCTTACATGGAAGTCGACTTTTTACTGAGGCCAACGATTCTATATGCTTACACTAAGGCTGCCCTCTGTAAGCTAGGTTCTTGTAGGCGTTGATGCAGTAAATCTTCTCGTTCTCTCCTTCTGATTGCGTAAGTGTTGTTCCAAGCTACGCAGATGATGATGTGGGGCATGCACAGGATAATTAAAACCAACCCGGTAACTAAAAAAAAAAGGGAGAAATTAGCATAGGGACAGGGTGGTCAAAGTCAAACGGTACAAGGCAACACGTGCGGAAATTGAGCTGTCTCTGTGATGCGTATTTTAGTGTTGAAATCAGCACATCATCGCAGCTAAGCCCAGAGAGAAGAGAAAGTCATCGCGGCGTCGAGGGGAGCCGCATCAGCGGCTGCCGGGCGCCGGCGGCCGGCTGCGGAGGAGCCACGTCAGCCGAGACCCGCACATCACGGGCCGGATTGGGCCCCACCCCTACTTGAATGACTTCAGGTGGGTACACAACTACACATACGGTCAACGGTGTACTACTGTCAAAAAAGAAAAGCATCTCCACGTACGCATGCGAGTGATTAATGATGAATTACTAGCTTTAATTCCAAGTGATGGCGTGATTAAATTAGGGCTTAATTGACGGCCGGTGAGCGGTGACCTGATGAGGTAAGCTTGGACTAGCTTGCTTTAGAGTGGTAGCGTGGTACACTGGTACGGTCAAAACTGTCTACCTCCGGCCGGTCGCGCTGCTCTTTCCGCGGTGGTCGGCGCCGTCGCCGTCGCCGTCGCCGTGCGTACGGCTAGGAGAACGAACACGATAATGCGCATGTTCGTTCTGGGTGGATCGATCGTAGTATAGCTACCATACTTGTACTTTCACGATTTTTTTTTTTTTTTTTTTTTGAGGAAACCTTGCTCGACTTTTTTTTTTTGGAAGTTCGAAGCAGAGATGTGGTCGCCGGCAGCCTAGAGTTACAGTGCACCATGGCTCAGACAGCGGGATGCATGTCCACTTGTTTTAGTTCATTTTAATATTTCCAGCTTGCTAAATTAAGTTGACTAAATTAAAATTGCATACCACCTAATTAGTTTAGTGGAGAAAAATAAATTGAACTAACTGATCTATAAGGTTGTATTTGGTTGAGGGTTGGTGTTTGGGTGTAAATATACATTATGATATATATACACACTTATTTGGAACTAGTTTATTTATATTCTTATTGCTTTATTTCTTATATAGTTGTGGTTATTATTTATTTAATAAACAAGTAAGATTGAAATATCTGTAATTAGAATATCGACATATAGATATATTTTAAATAAATTAATTATAACTTCAGATATCAACTGAATTTTTATTGTTTTTAGAAAATAGAAAACCACCTATAAAATCAGGAAGTAAAAGGAACTAAACTTATCGAGTTTTGACATTCAAAAGTGTTTATTTATCAGATTGAAAATATAGCGAAGATTAGAGATTGAAAATGTTTTAATTCTACCCTCAGGATTTTGCCTAAGATTTTGGCTTATGTAATAGGCTGATCCGCCTAAAGCACCACATCCTATATACACATACACATGTGATGAGTAGGGAATTGGCCACGAAGAAGAGATTCTACTACAGAAGACTGACTCCAACGCTCCACCTCTTCATCTAGGGTTCAGGTAGAACGAGAATAATGAACCAATGGAGACCGAGAAAAGTGGATCGACCGCAACCCCCTATTCCTGAGCGTGGCAGGAAGTGACCGCCTTCTCCACTTATTCTGAGTGATGATGAGGATTTATCCAAGTCTACCGACGTTGATGGCGATGGAGAATGAATGGTTACCAACAGTGACAAGGATGAGGATCAAGGAAGGTAAAACCCAAATCATCCACAACTTACTACTAGCTTTTCCTTAATTTGTTTTCTTCTCTTTTTCTCGTGGATCTGCAAAATTAGTTTGATTGTGCCAAACTTAACAAAAAAACTCTCAGGTTTCCTATTTATGAAATGTCTATTAATTGTTGTAAACACAATATTCTTAATTAGTTTCTAATATGAATTTTCAAGGAAACCCAAGTTTTCTAGTGGGAGTGGCTTTGTCGTTTCCAATTTAGTTCATTTGAATATTTGATCGATTGCAGCTTGCTGAAGTGGACTTTAAGTTGCATACCACATAGCTAGTTAGTGGAAATATAAACTTGACTAACTAATCTATAAGGTTGTGTTTGGTTGAGGGGTGGTGTCTGGGTGGAGAGAACAAGTGGAATGGGACTATCGAAGAGAATATTCTACGAAGATATCGCCCCCCAAGAGCGGCGTTCGACTGACATACGAGCTCATCCCTCATAACCATCATTTCTCTCCCGTTTATGCGTGGTTTTCTTCCTCTTTCCTCCTTCCATTTGGCCATGCTTCGTCACCTTCAGTCACCTGCTTCTACCCTCTCAGTAGCGGTTGTTGCGCTAAAGTCGTGTCTGGTGTCGGACTATCGAATGAGAAGGCGGCTAGTTGACCAGTTTCGCTAGACTCTGGACGAGAAAACAAATCCGGGGAGAAGGCAACCACAACCATGCTCCACCCAACCCCGTAAAAGGCAACACTAGCGAGGACAGGCAGGTGGCCCTAGTGCACACAGTTAGCTTTGGCCCCCGCTGCAAGCTCGGCCAAAACCCCGATTTAGGTAGTCTCCCTTGGTCCCAATGGATAGGCAAGCTCAATGCCGGCAGGCGATGTGGACAAGATGACTGTGGTTGGGGTAGGAGATGGTGGGACAAGGTGATGGACCAGGGGTGGTTAGGGGGAGAGGATGGATGGTGGTGGCCTCGAGGCTAATGTTAGATCAACTATGATTAGGCATACGTAGAAAGGGTGGAGAAGGATGGCCCAGCCTTAAACATCATCGAGGCTAATGTTAAATTCAACTGAGCTTTGATTTAGATAGTGATTTACTAAAGGAAAGGGGTCGGGAAACAAAGAAGGTCAGAGAGGATGACATATGGGTCCTGCTTAAACTGTTGTCCAACGGGTCACAAGCAATGATGTGTCATTTCTATTTATGTCCCTCCAACAAAACACACCGAGCAGTGACATCATCATCTCCTTAACCAAAGGTACCATTCCAAAAAATAGGATGGCCCCAACCTATTGTATCATATCCCAAAACCAAAACGCACATTGAGACAGTGCATGTTTGGCACTATTGCACCGACATGGTCTACAAAACATTAGCCAGTGATTTTGAGCGAGGAACAACACGTTTAATTTGTCAAATCAGTTTGTCTAGCATATGTATGACTGTATTTACTCTAAGGTAAATATTTTCTGGTGGCAGTGGGCGACAATTCAGCTAACTACTCCCTCCTTATAAGAAATAGAAGTTGTTTTGGACAAGGTTTGGGTCAAACATTGTGACCATAAATCATGAATAACTTTTAAGTTGTTAAGTTTAAAAATGTGAAAACCATATAATTAGATTTGTCTTAAAAAATACTTTTATAAAAATATAAATATATCACTTTATGATGAATATTTTTATAAAAATGTGAAGTCAAAGTTATATTTTGGAGACCGTGTCGTTGTTCTAAACGACTTCTATTTCCAACGTAGAGGGAGTAAGTAAGTATAGTCGCCCTCGGACAACATGATGACTGTGAGTACTGAGTACAGAAGCGAAAAAGAAAACATTGCCCACAATCCGGAAAATCGGTAGACAAAAAGGCAGCACAATAGCATAGTTTTGGTTACAGAGTGTTGTCACTGGGCCTGCAGTTTGAGGCTCAGCCGATGAAATATGGGCCAAGATCTTGCTTTCTTTCCATTGGGTTTGGGTCCATGCATGATCCTGCATGCATGCAATTAATAACTGCAATATTAAAAGAATGTAGCAGCAGTTTTGACCACACCTGGAAACGTAGCTTTTTTTATTTTTATAGTCCTTGTTCTAATAACAAGTCCACATTTGTCGCAACAAAACACAAAAAAGTGCACAGGAACGTAATCTCCCCAATGAAGCTATAGCTAAAAATAAGGCAGTGAGAGGTAGGTGAGGTTTGTACAAGGATGAACAAGAACCGACCAACAGAAATGAACGCTCTGCAGCTGCATGCATTCATCCTCCCATTCCCGGCCATCATCACTTCGAAACCTATGAATACAATGGCTCAATAACTGGCGATAGGAGAATTCCTAGCTAACTAATAAAATAAAACTACCATCGTCGTCCTCCGCCCCTGTTGTTGCAATGACGACGATCCTGCTGCTGCTGCCGCTGCTGCTACCATGTTTCGTCTCGGTGGCATCCTCGTCGCCGGCGGACGGCGGTGCTGCCGGCAGCTTCATGGACTTCGTGGACAAGAACGTGCAGCTGTACGGCGACAACCAGCACATGTACGGGTCGACGGGCAAGTGGGACCAGGAGCTGCTGACCGCGCAGGGCCAGACGGTGCGCTACGTGGTGAGCCCCGACGGCCACGGCAAGTTCAGGACCATCAACGAGGCCCTCAAGGCCGTGCCGGACGGCAACACGAAGAGGATCATCTTCGACATCAGGACGGCCACCTACAAGTACGCACGCATGCGATTATTTATTCATTCGTAATAAGAAATTTGAATCTCTCTCTCTCTAACAATGGCATGGCATGGCATGGCACGGAATGCAGAGAGAAGGTGCTGATCCCGTCGACGAAGCCGTTCATCACGTTCTCGGGCAACCCCAAGTACCCCCCGGTGATCGTGTGGGACGGCAGGGCGGCCACCCACGGCAAGGACGGCAAACCCGTCGGCACCGTCGGCAGCGCCACCGTCGCCGTCGAGGCGGACTACTTCATGGCCTCCGGCATCATCTTCAGGGTACGTTCGTCGATCGCATGCATCTATCACAGGCAATAATGTGTATATACATAATCCATGGTATATATATGCATCATCGTAGAACAACGCGCCGATGGCGGCGCCGGGGCAGGAGGGCGGCCAGGCGGTGGCTCTGCGCGTGTTCGGCAACAAGGCGGCCTTCTACGACTGCACGATCGACGGCGGCCAAGACACGCTCTACGACCACAAGGGCCTGCACTACTTCAAATCCTGCCACATCCAGGGGAGCGTCGACTTCATCTTCGGCTTCGGCCGCTCCCTCTACGAGGACTGCGCGATCCTGTCGGTGACGACGCAGGTGGCCGTCGTGACGGCGCAGCAGCGGAGCAAGACCATCGCGGAGGCGCTGGAGACGGGGTTCTCCTTCCTCCGGTGCCGGATCAGCAGCACGCAGGGCGCCGGGCAGATCTACCTCGGCCGCGCGTGGGGGGACTCGTCGAGGGTCGTCTACTCCTACACCACCATGGGGAAGGAGGTGGTGCCCGTCGGCTGGGACAGCTGGAGCATCGAGAAGCCTGAGAAGAGCGGGATCTACTACGGCGAGTATATGTGCTCCGGCCCTGGTGCGTTGCCGCACAAGCGGGTCGGGTGGTCGCTGGTCCTCAACGACGCGCAGGCGAAGCCCTTCACCGGCATCCACTTCATCTACGGCGACCCGTGGATCCTGCCGCCGCCGCAGCTGGCATAGGAGTATATGCGGAACCGGCCGGCCCACTGGGGGGCCCATCGAGGCCCGCCTTTTTCAATTAATTCAATTGATCATATTGTTGGGAAGGATCCTGCCGCTCGCCCGCCGCCGCCCAGGCTGGTGGGTGGGCTAGCAAGGTGGGGCTGACGGGTGGGTCAAGGGGATCGGCCGGCCTGTAGGTGGGGTTGGCCGGTCCCACCTGCCAGCTTCTCACCCTTGCTTCGACAGGGCCTCTGGTGACTTGTGAAGCCTTCTGGTGGGTCTTTTTTTACGTATTTTCTGATTAAACCCTGCAGAAATATAGATAAAGCAGCGGTATCGGCATCTCCCTTAACCAAACGTATAGATAAAACCTTTCTAAAAACTAGGATGGACCTAACCTATTCCATCTTATCCCAAAACCAAAACACACACTGAGACGATGAATATTTGGCACTATCCACTGGCATGGTCTACAAAACATTAGCCGGTGATTTTGGGTGGAGAACAACGCGTTTAATTTGTCACATCAGTTTGTCTAGAATAATTCTATCCTAAAACCAAGCTTGAGAAAATCGTTTGGATTGCGTCGACATGCCATGCATCTGTCATCATCATTCCATTTGTTAACTCCCGCAAACCAATCTCAAGAGTTGGTTCATTCCTTGGAAATGTGACGGACGAACTGATTTCCCATGCATGTGGAACGAATCTATAACAGACGGAGGTAACCCCTCAAACCAAACACGCCACTGCAGATCTGATCTGACCAAAGAAACCTGACATACGCTTGGCTGTATTTACTCTGAGGTAAATATTTTTGGCAGCAGGAGGGGAGCAATTCAGCTAACTAACTAAGCATAGCCGTCCTGCTTATTTTTGCTGCAGCAACTAACAGGACAAAGACATGATGAATGTGAGTATAAAAGCGAAAAACAAAAACATTGTCCGCAATCCAGAAAATCAGTAGACAAAACGCAGCACATGTTGTCACTGAGCCTGCAGTTTGAGGCTCCGCCCAAGAATTATTATGGACAACGGCCTTTTCTTTCCATTGGATCGATCCATACATGCTGCAATTAATTAATTTGTATTAAAAGAAAGTAGCAGCAGTTTTTGTTAAGAAATACACAATGCACGTGCACTCATCTCTATAAATGTACGTACGTAAACCCTGCCCTATGAGTTTTTTTAGTCTAGACCGGTAAATCTTCAAGATTGACAAAGTCACCACAGACACCTCGCTGCTGATAGAAACATCGCAAAGCACGATGCTGTTAAATCCTGCAATATTTGCTCCCTACGAGGAGTCGAACCCGAGAGTTAAGTGCTACTAAAGCTCTTGTAACCACTAATAACCACGCACTAGGCTGCATACATTTTCTCCACACCTAGAAATGTAGCTTGTTTAAAATTTAGTCCTCCTTGTTCGAATAATAAGTCCACATTATAGGCAACAAAAAAAAGGAGTACACATGAACTAGTCCAGTTAGTACTCCCCAATGAAATCTAAAAAAAAAAAAAGAAGAAAAAGAGCTAAAAATAAACCATGCTTCAAGGACGAACAAGGACCGGGCAACCGAAATGAACGCTGCAGCTGCATTCATGCATCCTCCCATTCCCATCACTCCAAATCAACCTCTATGAACACACACTGCCTCACAAATTCCATTCACTCAGTAGTTGACGAGATATATAGGAGATCGAATTACTCAAAATAGTACGATCGATCGATCTCTTTCTGTTGCATGCACGACCAGTGTGCCAACAATCCAGCCATGGCGCAGAACTGCCATCATCGTGGCCGTCCTCCGCCTATTGTCGCAACAATTACGACGATCCTCCTGCTGCTGCTGCTACCATGTTTCGTCTCGGTTGCATCCTCGCGTTCCGTCCCGTTTGCATCCACGCCGCGGCCCTCGCCGGCGCCGGCGCCCAACACCTCGATTCCGGGCGACGGCGGTGCCGGCGTCAACTTCGTTGAATTCGTGGACAAGAACGTGGAGCTGTACGGCGACAATCCGCACATGTACGGGTCGGGCAAGTGGGACCAGGAGCTGCTGAACGCGCAGGGCCAGGCGGTGCGCTACGTGGTGAGCCCCGACGGCCACGGCAAGTTCAAGACCATCACCGAGGCCATCAAGAGCGTGCCGGACGGCAACCATAAGCGGATCATCTTCGACATCAGGACGGCCACCTACAAGTAATTAAGCATATGATTATTGATCGATTTGTTCGAAATAATATATATTTAAGAAATCTGAATCTCTCTCTCTCGATCTCTTTAACAATGGCATGCATGGCATGGAATAATGCAGAGAGAAGTTGCTGATCCCGATGACGAAGCCGTTCATCACGTTCTCGGGCAACCCCAAGAACCCCCCGGTGATCCTTTGGGACGACAGGGCGGCGACCCACGGCAAGGACGGCAAACCCGTCGGCACCGTCGGCAGCGCCACGGTCGCCATCGAGTCCGACTACTTCGTGGCCTCCGGCATCACCTTCAAGGTATGTATATCAATTGTACTTGCACGTACGCATGCATCTATCGATCGCAGTCAACAATATATATATGTATATATACATATATATAATCCACGGTATATATATATATATATATGCATCATCGTAGAACAACGCGCCACTGGCGGCGCCGGGGCAGGAGGGTGGTCAAGCGGTGGCGCTGCGCGTGTTCGGCAACAAGGCCGCCTTCTACGACTGCACCATCGACGGCGGGCAGGACACTCTGTACGACCACAAGGGCCTGCACTACTTCAAATCCTGCCACATCATGGGGAGCGTGGACTTCATCTTCGGCTTCGGCCGCTCCCTCTACGAGGACTGCGTGATCATGTCGGTGACGAAGCAGGTGGCGATCGTGACGGCGCAGCAGCGGAGCAAACACATCGAGGGCGCGCTGGAGACGGGCTTCTCCTTCCTCCGGTGCCGGATCACCAGCACGCAGGGCGCCGGGCAGATCTACCTCGGCCGCGCGTGGGGGGACTCGTCGCGAGTGGTCTACTCCTACACCACCATGGGGAAGGAGGTGGTCCCCATCGGGTGGGACAGCTGGACCATCGAGAAGCCCAAGGAGAGCGGGATCTACTATGGCGAGTACATGTGCTCCGGCCCCGGCGCGCTGCCGCACAAGCGGGCCGGGTGGTCGCTGGTCCTCAACGACGCGCAGGCGAAGCCTTTCATCGGCATCCACTTCATCTACGGCGACCCGTGGATCCTGCCACCGCCGCAGCTAGCGTAGAGTATTTGAAGTTTGACAGGGCCATAGCTGCTCCCAATTGAGGTCATGTGATTTTGTTTTAGAGAAATTTAGTTGACGATTGACGTCATATGAAGTTTGTAGACGGCAGAAATAAGTGATTGAAGATTTTTGAACTGTCGGTTTTATTTATTCTGGACTGAAAATCGGGAGGTCGAGAAGCAGTAGTGTGCACTGTGCTTTGCTGTGCAGAGTTAGGAGAAGAGCATGTAGACAACACTACCGAAAACAGTGGCTTTGCCGAGTGCCGCCGGCAATCCGCAAAGCCCAACGAACACTTCGCAAAAGGTTTGTCTAGCTAGTGCCATCGTCGGCAACCCTCATTCGGCTAAAATTCTGATGGCAAATAACTCTTTGCCGAGTGTTTTTTTGTCAGGCACTCAGCAAAGCCGTTGCTGAGTGCCGACTCGACTCTCGGCAAAATAAAGTAACCTAGACGGTGAGAAGATGGTGACAGAGCTCTTTGTCGGGTGCCAAGACGGCAAGACACTCGACAAACAACTTTAAGCTTTGTCGAGTGTCATGGTAAAAACACTCGGCAAAGCCTAAGTCTTTGCTGACTATCAAGGCCAAAACACTTAACAAAGCCAAAATGCTCTGCAAAGGTTGTTCCCGAATTGTACAAAGTGTAGCACACAGCAAAGTGACCAAAAACTTGTTTATTACACCCCACTCAAACAAACATCACATATATCACAATATTCATTATAAACAATTCAGTAAGCATCTCACAGGCAGTTCACATATATCACAAGTCGCATTAAGCATCACAGACAGTTACTTTGATATCACCACATGTAATCCAAGTAATCCACAACTATCATTCACAACCACAAGTACCCGAGTACGACAAATGCAACCACAAGTAATCACCAAGATGGCCACGACAAATCTGGTGGGTCACCAGGCCCATCATTCGATGGCATCAATCGATGATTCTATATAAAGGAGAAGAGATTGCATATGTGACATGAAATTTAAGGTAGGAACATATATACAAACTAAAACATTCATACTCCGCTAGCTAGTTAGAGCATAAAGGATAATGTTTTATAACTTAGAGACAATCCTATCAACTTGCCTATATATAGCTAATCTAAGATGGTAGAGGTCATACAAGCAAAGCATAAGCAAAAGCAATAAATATAGTAAGTAAAAAGCTCAAGGTACAGCGGGCAAACTCTTAGCAATGATATATCCTATATTAGTAGAAATATACAAACTAAAACATTCATACTCACGTGAGTGTCGGCACGAAGGAGGTGGAAAAGGGAATAGCATCGGTGGTGGAGGTTGACCCATCCTCTCGTCAAGACTTTACATTTAATTGGTAAACTAAGACCTTTATTTCGCGGAGTGTTTTCGTGGAACTACTTGGCAAAGTTGTTATTTGCGGAGTGCCCGATAGAATGCAAAACTTCTCATGAAAATACTTGGCAAAGTTGTTTATGGAGTACCCGGTAGAATGCAAAACTTTTCCGGTAGTGCAGGTTGCTTTCATGCTTCAGCAGCCGGCAAGCCACTTGAATGCGCGTCCCGGCCATCCAGCATTCAAAAGCTTCATCGACGCACACATGCATGCCACAGCACTGCTAGTAGGGACTGCTGCAGTGCTGCTACATACTCCTACGCGGGCTCCATCGCGTAATTCCGATTCAGATCGATTTCCCGTGCATTTGCCGCTCTGTCTGTATGTTATGCGATAACGAATGAACCTCTTTTTTTTTTTTTATGCCTCATCCCATCAAGTACAAGCTGTAGCTGTAGTATCTGAACTTATGCATGGACACACACCTCACGCACGCACACCACACACACTCACACCACCCCGAACGCAAGCTAGACCTACAACCTATACCTAGAGAACTGACGCGGCTAAGAGATACCCGAAGTCATTAGACTTCGAGCGTGACGAGCACGTCACCCTGACTATTGTGGCACATCCATGTTGAGGCAACAGGATATTATTTGGAGGAAAACCTCCACGTAAGGGACGAGCGTCGAGTTCGGGACTCGAACGCTGGCCGACATGGAGCAAACCACAGGCTCACCTCTTGATCCCACTAGAATGCATGCACTCATCCACCATCAGAGGTCCAATGAAGCTGTTCTGCTGCACGTGACTCCCTCCCCCGAGAGCTCCCAGGGGGGCGACTCGGGGGCGTACGCCGGCGCCGCCCAAGCCCCTCTCCGTTCCCCTCCCCTTCGGCCGCTGCCGCTGCTGCCCTCTTCCGTGCGGCGGCGGCGGGGCCAGCGGCCCGGAAATTTGGTCACCGTCGCAGCATCTCTCTTCCCCCACCCCCCTTTCCTCCTCCATCACCGGGCGCAACCTCTTCCCCGAGCTTTCCGGGCGGGTCGCCAGGTCGGCAGGCCGGATCCGGGCTGCCAGGGGCCGGATCTGGCGCCCCGCTCGCCGGATCTGGACGGGCAGTTCGTGGTGGCGGCTCGGTGGCTTCGGGTCTTCGGGGGGCCGGCCGGCGCCGGGCGGAGCGGTGGCCTGCACTCGACGGTTGCGGCTTGCCTGGGGCAGGCAGCGCCGGCCGTGGTTGGCTTCCCCAGCCAGCCCTGTGCCCGTGCCCGCAGCCGGCTTGGGAACGCCTGCGCCCGCCTATGGCCGCCGTCTCGGCCTCGCCCCCCCGTGGCTGGTGGCCAGCCGGCCGGCGTTCGGCGGCTGTGGCGGGCTTGGGCACCGACGGCGCTAGACTCCATGATGGAAATGGTGACCATCGGGCTTCTTGCTGGCTCGGTGGTGGCGTGGTGATTGCTGTGGTCTTGGTGCCCTTGCTGGTGGCTTCGGCCCTGCTCCGTCGAGGTCGCCACTACGGGTGCCATGGCTAGCCTGCCCCCTTGGTCGTTCAAGTACTGGGTGAAAACCCCGCCACCGGGTTTCTCGGGGCGGCGGCGGTGCCATGTCTGGTGGCATTTTTCTCCTTGGAGGCGTCGTCGAAGTTCCTGTTCGTCGAGTTAGGCTTGGGTCGAAAGACCTCGTGTGCTTCTACTAGCGTTGTTGGCGTCTGCGGATGTCAAGGTCCTTCCCGAAGGCATCGCTGGAGCACTACTGCAGCCATCTCCCGCTACCCTCGCCGGAATCGCTCCTTCCTTGCTATGCCTGTGCGTGCTTCGTGCACGTCTTCACATTGGTCTGCTCAGCCTATTTGGTGTTGCCGCTGTCGTTTCTCCTGTGACGGATACTTTGCCGTTTTCGCTGCTTAGCCGGATACTTTGCCGCTGATGTCGCCTTGGGTGCCCCCCTCATGCTGGCTGCTGAGGGTGTGTCGGACCCGTTCTTCTGCGGATACTTTGCCGCTTCTTGTTCGGGCGGATACTTTGCCGCCGTGTCTCTTGCTAAGGCGGATGCTTGGCCGCCATGTCGTTAGGGTGGATGCTTTGCCGCCCTACTACTGGATGTTTGGTCTTCTACCGATGCATGCTTTGTCACCACGGCTTCACCTCTTATGTTGGCGGCCTTGCGCAAATGTAATTTTCTTTGCAGGCGTAGTTGGGTTGAGTTTGTGGTGGAGGTCCCCCCAACCCCATCCTCCCTCCGCGTTTTCTTGCTGTTTGTTTGTGTCTGGGATTTTACGAGTAATTCTAGGATTACTCATGAGTCCCGTGTAATATTTGTATCACTCTTTTCTTCTTAATGAAATACGGGTACGAACCCGCTCGCGAAAAAAGAGGTCCAATGAAACAAGCAGGCGCCACACCTTTGGTCTTCTCCACCTGTCGTGAAAAACAAGCCTTCTGAACAATTCATTCACTCTTCCTCCAATTGTTTCTGCCTTGCCCATCTCTAATCAGTATAAATACTCGGATAGATACGGCGTCCAAGCAACACAAGCGCATAAGCGCTACGTGACCCCAATTTCTATAAGGGTTGTACATAAATAAATAAAATCATTGCCTTCGCTCCACACGTCGGGCTACTATGGTATTGGTATCATGCGACCACGCCTGCATCAGGTGATTAGGACCCAGGAGGATAGAGCCCAGAGGCGCCTCACAGGCCTTTAATTTGCCAGGTGGAGGAGATCAGTGTGTTGTAATCAAACATTTTTTTTACATTATGTCCAAAAGAGAGTTTTTTTTATGAGGAACTCAAAAAGAGTGTTTGACATCAGGGCTATGCTCAGGTACTCCGTTAACCCATAAGGAGGTAATATCTCATAATCGATCCAGATCGTTGATTTTTCACAATTTAATTAATTACTAAATAAATTAATAAATTTCAGAAAAACAAAAAATAAAACACCCTCACCCCCCAATCACAGGAGGGGAAAAAACGCGTGCTGTCGCACGCCACAGCTACCGGTTCGCGAAATCCCCGCGCAGCTTCGCCGTCGTACGCCGCAGCTACCGGTTCGCAAAATCCCCGTGCAGCTTCCTCCAATCTTAAGACCGTCCTTGCGCAGCGGAACCGTCGGCCAGGTGCGCTCGCACCTCTTCTTCTTCGTGCCAATCTGATTTCTTCCTGAAACTTCGGAACCGAATCTCCTTCAAATCAGGGATGATGGGCGCGTTGACGGAACAAACCGCCTGTCCCTCGGGGTACCGCTGGACGCCCGACGAAGGGCGAGACGCCGCTGGACGTGGCACCGCTGGACCACGGCGACGTCGGAAGGGCGTGACGCTGCTGGACGCGCCACCATCGGAGGCTCCACCGCAACAGCACGGTCTGCCGCCACTGGACGCTCCTAACACGCTTCCGCCTCACCGCCGCAGCCTCCATGAACTGCCCACTAACATCGTTGAAAGGTTGCTGCTTCGCTAAACGCTCAACGGCGGCAACCGTCCAGCAGGTATGCCAACCCTTCTTTTCTGAATGCACACCTCAAAATAGGTTAATTTACTAGAGGGTGTGGCTCTTTCATGCATGGATTGAACGTCAGATGTCAATGGAACTGTATATCGTTCAAGCAATTTTCTATGCACTAAATCACAAGCATAATGATTGTTTGGTGTAAGTAACAAAATGCATCATCTGATTATTGTAATGAGAAAATATGTTTCAGTTGTATTGTGAATTGCTTCTCTCTGTTTACTAGATGCAGTACTGCTGATCTTCATATCATGATCGAGTACTTACAATGTTCATTAATTTTTTTTATTACAATTGGATTCAGATTGTTGAAGTTGGTGAGGTTTGGGCCTTAGCTGCTATTATAAAATGGTATTTTCCTATTGCACAGTATTTTGTATAATGTTTGAAGGGAACAATTTAATGCTGATGTTTTTTCCTATTTTCATATGATTGACAACCATGTTCAAACCGGCCTCCGAACGCCACCCGGACTGGCCTCCCTCGCTAGCGCTCTATGTCCTCCACGCCGCGGATGTTGTCGAGACCGGGCGACGCGACCCTAACCACGCGGCCTTCGATGCAGAATTGCGGTGTAGGACATTTCGGAGTACTTACAATGTTCATTAATTTTTAATATTTTAAACCTTCCTTATTTACCCTCTTTTTATAAAATAAAAATTCAATAAATACTATTACCTTCTAGGAGGTAACAGATGATCGTGACCGTTGGATCGAAATAAATAGACGGTCCACAGTCATTTCGGAGTACCGCAACAAAAGCCTTGACATCACGACAAACAATAGGATGTATAGGCATGTGCATCACCCTCATGGCCTCACATCATCATTTTATCTTTTGCTTTTGACAATTTATTGTCTCTGTCTAATATGATTACCATTATTCCAATCTTCAAATTTGATAGAATACGTTCTACCAATTTATTGTTGGCTAGAATACATTCTACCAATTTATTATTGGCTATATCGTAGCTAAGAATTGCCACTGTAATAATCATTCATCAGCATTTCTACAAAATTTCGTAACAACGTGTGGAGAGAGTTTGTCTAGTTTAATTTAAGTAAAGACCCGATGAATGATGCCAATGTAATCGCACCATGCATGGGCCATGGACATGGTCGAGGGCGATCCGGCCATCCAGGCGTCCAGCATCCATCGAATCCAGCTCCAGGCCTCCCAGCCCAGCCACTTGAATGTGCGTCCCATCCAGCATTCAAAAGCTTCATCAACGCCATTACGCCACACCACAGCTCTGCTGCTCTGCTACGTGCACGTACGCGAGCTTCATGCATTTTTGCCTCGCACGTGCGAGTGGTAGCTGCGCTGCAGCACGCAGTAATAATAGGGAACAACAACTACTCGCGCGTACAGTAGGAGTAACAACATGTATTAGTACATGTACGTACGTACGACAGGCCGCGTAAGATCGAAGAAATGTGATGGATCATTCGTTGGCACATTCAGAGCAGCAGCATGCACTTTCTTAAACGAGTTTAATTTTAATAATAACAACAGCAACAAATTTAGAAGCGTCACTTTCTTTTTTTTTTCTTTGACAAGAGAAGCATGCAGCACTTTTAATTAATTTATTGTGAATGAAATCGAGCACCTATCCATCGACCTCGATCTGGCGACTACTGGTGCCGTCGTCTCTCTCGATCGATTGCTCGTCGTCTCCGATGGACACAAATATTGATCTTCTCCTCTTCTTCCTCTGACGATGCCTGCGTATGGTGGCTGTGGACGAACGGACGCGAAGGACACAGTATATATATAGTAAATTAAATTAAATATAATAATGGCCATGCCCGCCGCCGTCCGGCCCGGCCGGGTGGTGTGGGTAGGTGCGTGTACGTACGGCGGCGGCGGCGGCGGCTGGATGGATGGATCGCCGCTCACGATCAGTTCTTGGCGGCCAGCGCCTCGGCGTGCTGCACCACCTGCTCGCCCGTGCTCATCTCCTTGAGCTTCTCCTCCACCTTGTCCACGCCGGCGGCAGCAGCAGCAGCAGCGGCGGCGGCGTCCTTCTCGCCCTTCTTGCTCTCTTCCTCAGCGACGGCTGCGGCGGGATTAACCGGTGTGTCTTCGCCGTTGGCCTTCTTCTCCGCCACTTCATCCTCCTCTTTCTTCATCTCCTCCTCTTTCTTCTTCTCCCCCTCCTCCGCCTTCTTCTCCTCCGCCGCCCTGGGAACAACGCCTCCACGACCACCGCCGTAGCGGGGCGGAACGGGCCGATAATCCTCGGCCTCGAAGGCCTCAACAGGGAAGCTCCTGGAGAACCCGCCGATGGCCTTGCAGTGGAGCTTTCCCGTGGGCGGGTCATCGACGCAGATCTCGTGGAGCGACACCCACAGCAGCATCTCCTTGGCCTTGACCCCCGTGATCTTCTTGAGCCGCCCCAGCTCGGCGAACGCCGACACCTCGGCGCCGTAGGTGACGTGGCGGCCGGCCTTGGCGAAGTAGTGGTCCACCTTGCGGCGCTGCTTGAGCCACACGAACCCCGTCTCCTCCACGTACCCGCACTCGATGATGTCGCGCAGCGGGAGCAGGCCGGTGGGCAGGCCGGTTTCTTGGAGGAGCAGCCGCGTCTTCTCTTGCCCCGCCGCGTCGCCGTGGTAGATCTCCGCCTTCGCGCGCACGTCGGCCGGGATCGTCAGCGTCATCGTCGTTGGGAGGGGGGGGAGGAGGAGGAGGAGGAGAGGTGGTCGAGACGACGGCGGCGGCGGCGGCGGAGGAGGAGGAGGAGGAGGAGGCGGGCGGTGCTGTGTGCGTGTGTTGGGGCCGGGGGGAGTGAGGTGGGTTGGTTGGTTGTAGAGAGCAGAGAGGAGGAGAGTGAGTGGGGGGACTGAGGAGGGAGGCGAATGTTGCGTGTTTGGACTGGAGAAGGGAGCACGAGCTGCGTGTGCTTTTATAGGGAGAAGAGATGGATTGGAGGGAGTGCTCACTGGATTTGCATTTGCTTGGAGTTTTTTTTTTTTTTTTTTTTTTTGAGATATAGCATTTGCTTGGAGTTTTTTTTTTTTTTTTTTTTTTTGAGATAGCATTTGCTTGGAGTCGAAGGCAGCTAGTAGCTGATCGATGAGGCAGGCGGCAAGAGAGTAGGGTGTGAGATTATGGTTGGTAGTTGCAGCAATATGTGTTCGTTATTACTACATTGGATTATTGGATGGATCGTGGATGGATGGAGGAGAACGATCGACGACGATGACTTTGGTTCGTTCGATTTTTCATCTGGAGTAGTAGTCGTAATTACTGTACTAGGAAGTTACGGTTTCCGGTGCACTAGCCAACCGATAGGGTGAGCGGCGATGGACATGACCCGACGGCGTTGTAATTAATTAATTTAACCTCATTTGACGCCTCATTCGTGTGCCTCTTCTCTTTCATGTCAGTTGAAGAAGTTAAACATGCCCGTCCCTTGCTAGACTGTCCACAGCTACCGTAAACGGTGCTGAAAAAAAATTCAGCTTCATATGGATACTTGACTTTTTTTTTTTGATAAAAGGTTTCCCCTGCTTTATTATTTGCATAAAGCAAAACACAGTTTTAGCACATAGTGTAACGTCGCGTCTACCACAGGCCACGACAGAGAAAGCAAAAGCTCATGGCTCAAAGGCCAAGTCTCAATCCCATACTACTCGTGTCTATTACAAAACAGAGTCATTCGCTGGTTCAGATTGAATCACAGCGGTGTAGCCCAGGACCGAAGACTGGGAAGCCAACGCATCCGGTCTGGTGATTCCAGCAGAGGCTCGGGGGTTGAAGGCCTTTGATCTCGAACTTTCTGATAATCTGGCCCACCATTGAAGCCACGTCCTGGCTGAACAGTGGTCTCCACCCTCTCAATGTCCTGGCAATCCATAGCAGCAGCACCTTCTCCCCTGTCCACACATATCCCTGAAAGCACATTTTGTTACGACATTTCCACAAAGACCAGAGAACAGCCGAAGTAACAATATTATTGCACAAATGCTTTTTATTCGCAATCCAGCGAGTAGCAATAGTTTCAAAATCCTAGACCCCATCCAGTTCCAAAATTTCTGCTGTTATACACCAAATTCTGATGGCTATACAACATCCAAAAAATAGATGGTTAACCGATTCAGGCTCAGTGCAAAAAAGACAGGTTTTATCCTAGACCTCTCTTCTTTTATTCAAATTGTCTCGAGTTAAAATTTTATTTTTTGCAAGCAACCATAGGAAAATCTGAACTCTTGGAGGTATGTTTAATTTCCAAACAGCATGTACATATACAGGGATTACTCCTCTATGGTTTATGACAGCATACAAAGATTGCACCGAATATTTTCCATTGGAGTTAAAACTCCATATAATCTGATCGCTCTCCTCCTTAAGTTCAACCGACTCAACTATCCCCAATAGTTCATACCATAGGGACATCAAATATTCAGATACAGATCTCCTAAAAGTAAGTTTCAAGTATTCACCATCCCACACTTGACTAATAGTCTTCCCCTGTTGATTACAAATAATGTAGAGAGGCCAAAATTGAATTGCAAGGCTTGAGTTACCAAACCAATGATCCTCCTAGAACCTAATTTTCTTTCCATTCCCCACCAGCCATTTGATACCTATTCTAGCTGCTTGTAAAGCCCATAAAACCCCTTTCCAAAAAGGGGAGGCTGTAGTGTCAGCACTACAAAGAATGTTTGGATTGTTTACCTTGTACTTATGATCTATAATTTTGGTCCAAATAGAATCAGTGTTTAAATTGTATCTAAAGATCCAGGAGCTCAACAAAGACAAATTTAAATTCCTCAGGTCAGGGACACCAAACCCCCCTGCCTCCTTTTTCTGTGCTACTAGCTGCCAGTTTGCTAAGTGATATTTGTGGCTCTCCTCAGTATTATTCCACAGAAAGTGTGACATTTGGGAATTAATCAAATTAATTGCCCACTTTGGAAATTTAATAATGGACATCAAGTAAATTGGGATACTAGCCAAACAAGCTTTCAACAAAGTTAATCTACCTGCATAAGAAAGTAACCTACCTTTCCAGCCAGCAATTCTTTTGATAATTTGATTAACAATAGGTTGCAAGTCCTCTTTTCTCAATTTTGTGTAATGTAAAGGAACCCCTAAGTATATGATAGGAAAATCACTCTTTTTGCAACAAAAGACCTTTTCAAACTCTTTAGATCTATCATCATTAATCCCAATGGTCAAGAGGTCACTTTTATCAAAGTTGATCCTCATACCAGACATCTGTTCATAGCACAGCAGAAGCCACTTCAAATTGTTGGCCTTATCTATATCGTTTTCTAAGAACAAAAGGGTGTCATCTGCATATTGCAGACTGACAATCCCTCCCTCAATTACTTGTGGTAACATACCTGAAATAATATCAGCCTTAGCTGCTTTAACCAGCATTCTAGTAAAGATATCTGCTACTAAGTTGAAAAGTAATGGGGAGAGAGGGTCTCCCTAAGACCTAAGACTTTTAAGAGTTCTCTTTGAAATAAGAGTTGTTCTCATCATTGATTCTACTTTCTTCCAAAACCTCTAAGTAAGCATGTCCTCTAGGAAGGGAATTCTGTCATAAGCTTTCTCATAGTTTAACACACTTTTCATAATATCATGAATGATACCCACGCTTTCTTTCTTCCAAAACCTGATTTTCTAGATAGTAAGCATGTCCTATTCTAGGAAGGACTACAATTAAGAAGGCTAATAGGTCTGAACTTCATAGTTCTCTTTCGTGTTCCTTAGGAATAAGAGTAATCATAGCATAATTCTCATCAAGATTCTAATTTCAAAATAACACCTCATCTCTTCTTTTTCCTTATTTAAAACATAAATGAAAAACCATCGGTTGGCTCCCAACATAAGATTCAAACACTGGAAAAAAAGGGCTTCTAAAAGCTCATTTTCAGCCTATCCCCGAGAAATTTCATCTAATTAACCTTCCTATCCCTAGATCTTTGTTCAAATCATTTTATCTCCTCCATACTCCAAATATTTTCTAGTTCGGTTGGCGAGAATGGCATCCATTAACCTTCCTATCCCTAGATCTTTGTTTAGCTTTTATCTCCTCCATACTAAGTTAGCGAGAATGGTTTCTAGACTCATACTTCAGATCAAGAGTATCATATTCTTTACTAAGATCACTCTTGATTTTTCTAATATCAGCATCTACATTCTTTGCCCAACCTCTAATCTTTTTTCTAAGCAATCTGATTTTGAACTGCCAGACTTCAATAGGTTCAGTAAAGATACATTCTGTCTTCCAAACCTTAGTCACAAAATCTTTAAAATTAGGGTGAGTCAACCACCATTTTTCAAATCTAAAAATAGCAGGAATTTTCCTCTCTTCATTTCCCAAATTTAAAATTAAAGGAACATGATCACTTCCAGCCCTGGATCTAGAAGTGACAAAGGCTAGGGGGTATTTTTGTTCAAAAGTACTAGTACACAAAAATTTATCTATTGTAGCCATAATAGGCTGTTCTTGATTGTTTGTCCATGTGTAGGACCTTGATGAGCTTTTCAACTCTAACAAACCATGTTGATTGATCCAATCAGTAAATAGATCAACCCACTTTTGATTAATAACCCGTTATTTTTTTTTTTCTTTTGACTAGTCACAAGATTAAAATCACCACCAACTAAAGTTGGGCCATCCCAGTTATCTAATATATCATGTAATTCTTGAATAAAGTCAGCTTTTCCTTCCTCATAGGAAGAGCCATATACACATAAGAATCTCCAAACAAAATTGTCAGCAATATTCTAATGATAGCTGAAACACAAGAATTTGTATTTCTCCAAGCTATAACCTCAAACTTAGCATTATTAAAACCAACTAAAATACCACCAGTAGTTCCTATAGCAGGTAAAAACTTCCAGCTAAAATCCTTATGGATGCTATGTAAGAAAGTATCATCAAAAGTGTCTTTTTTAGTTTCCTAAAAGCCTACAAAATCTAACTTGTTATTATTAACAAAGTCAGAGATACATTTCAATTTGCTTCGTTTATTGAGGCCCCTAACATTTCAAGTTGCACCTATCATTAGAAACCATTGTAGAATTAGAGGGTTTAATACCCTTGCTAGTAATTTGAACCCAAGATTCTTCTCTATCATCCTTCTGCTCCTGTATAGGAGGAGAGGTAATCATCTTATCTTGACCAGTTAAAATAGGAAAATCAGTGTCTACTAATTTCACATCTAAATTATCAGGGAGATTAATCTCAGGGTTCCTTTCTAAAATTTTTTTTTCTACTTTCTAAATCTTTCTTCTGAATCAGATCTAGATTATCAATAATCATATCATCATTTGAACCCAAAGAAATATTCACGCATTTAGCCTTCTCAATCATCTGACAATTACTTTCAGAGGTAATAATCAAGGAAAGGTTTATTACCTCTGCACAGATTTTTGTACTCCTTAAGCTCCATAGCCTTTTGCATCACTGTTTTGCCATCCTCAGGGTGTCTCCTTGGTCTAGTATCTCTCAAAGTAGGACCCCACTGAATTTGTCTTTTTGTTTTCTTCCTGTCATGTTCTCCCATGGCAGTCTCCACAATGAGTTCTGTAGACTGTGTGTCATCCATTCCATCCTTCAGATTCTCCAGATCCTCATTCAAGCCATTGTCTTCCTCATCAGATTCCTGCAACTCCATTCTTCTGAGCAAATTTGAGCATTCTTCACTTTTTGACTGTTCTCTAGCCAACCTTCTGAATTCTTCCCATTTTGAATGGTGAGATTCATCCTCCAACAGACTTTTGAGTTTGTTTCCTATTATCGACAAATCGGACTTTGCGCATTTAAGAAACTTCGGGGTTACCCAATCTTCCAGAAACGGTCTTTGTTTTCATCATTATGAACAATAATCTCTTGGTCCTTTAAAGAGCAACTGCCTAGTTCATTTTACCCAATCTTCCATCTCATCTCTAGCCTTTACAGTGCTGTTTTCATCATTATGAACAATAATCTCTTGGCCCTTTAAAGAGCAACTGCCTAGTTCATTTGCTACAAGCACTAGCTCATGCTCTTGCATTCCTAATTTGTTCTTCCCATAATTAGCCTCAACTTTCAGCCCTACATCGCACCATGCTGCGCAAGCTGCGACATACGCGCCCGTGAAACCGCGAGAGTCGGCAGGTCGACTCTCCAAGTCTTTTTACCATTTTTTTATGGAATGAATTCCCGGTCGGTCACCCATCCTGAAATTGCTAGGCTTAACCTTGGACATCGAGATGACATAATCCTTTTATGAGTATTATTTTCCTTGCCCATTCCTAATTTGGGTCCCATCAATATCTATACTCATGTTAACTGTCTTGTATCTAGAGTTGTTGTTGGTTTTGGAGATAGACATAATCCTTTCTAACTATTTTCCTTGCCCTTCATCCCATTGTTTTTGTCGAGTTGTTGGTTTTGGAGATAGGAGTCTTCATCCCATTGTTTTTGTCACTGGAAGCACCTTGTCCTTTTGCTTTGTCACCTGTATCAGTGTCATACAAGTCATCAGCTTCCTCATCCTCATTATGCCCATTATCATCTCCATCTCCTCCATCACCTCCATCTCCATCCTCACCTTCTCCCTTAGATCTTTGCCCCTCTTCTTTCTCAGCTTCTACCAGGAAAGTCACTAGATGTAGCTTTTTGTTCATCTCAAAGAGCCTTTCTTATGGAATTTTCTTGAAATCCTTACAAGCTACCTTAACTCTGACTATTTCATAGAAGGATTTGAAAAGGGTAGCCCAGTCAACCTCAATCATAAGCCCAAAACCAGATGCTATCTAAGCAAAGGTTCTCCAATGACACCACCTTGGTGGAATCCCTCTCATTTGAACCCAAACCTCCTGCAATTCACCATAAGGTGGGATATCACCTATCCACTCTAGCACCTCAACCTAGACTCCTGCCTTTCTCAGGTTGAAAGATGGGTAGTTCTTTATATCAGCCACCTTCTTGTGGGGAGGGAATCTAACCAAGAAATTCCCATGCTCAAGTTCTCTGATCTGCCATGGCCATTCCTTGCAATAGATATCAGACAGCTCCCCTTCCAATTCAGCCAAACTAATAGATCCAGTTTTAACCCTGACAATGCCACAGTTTGTAAGGTTGAGCCACTGAGTTGATTCAACATCAGACACTTCTAAGTGATAAAATCCTAATCCCAGGCTAGCACTTCCCACATAAGCAACAATAGGATGATCCTTCTTCCAAATAGGGCAAACATTCATGTGATGGCCAGCAACAGCACATATGAAGCAAATCTTTGGTTTGATACAATTACCCACGAAATGCCAAGGCTCTCCACAATTATAGCAGGTAAGACCCCTGTACCTCGGATCAATCACAAAGGGGGGTGGAGGAGTCTCATGAATCTCAATACCTTGAGCGCGCCCTTGTTGTCCACCTCTACGGGGTGGTTGCTGGGGTTGTTGTTGATTTTGCTGTTGGATCCTCTGCTGAGGGGGGTGTTGGGCGCCTGGTGGAGGTCCCTGTCTCCGCCCTTGATCCTGCCAAGCTGGCTGTTGATTCCTCAGACCTTGGTCCTGCCATCCCAATTGTTGATTCTGCTGGGGGTACCTTTGGGGATTTTGTGGGGGACGCTGAGGCCTTGGAGGTGGAGGTCGTCGCGGCTCTGGTTGCCAAACCCAGCGCCCTCCATCCGCCATGAGATTCTTCACTGCTTCAATGTATGACTTCCTTTCCTCTTCCGTGCTCCAGATCTCTGTGAAGGTGACCTTCACCGGTGGCTTATCACTGCGATCAGATGGACGAACTGGGAAACAATCTGCAGATGTGAAGTGCCTCAGCTCAACTAGATCCTTCCTAACCTAGTAGATGCGGTCAGGGAGTTTGGTGGAGTTGGTGGTGTGAGGGGCTGAAACCCTAGATCGCCATGGTGGCGGTGGGGAGTCGACGACCCATAGCTGGCCGAAGAACTCTGCGACAACCTCGTTGCCCTCGATCCCCTTCTCGCTTTCTGGGAGCCTCTCCTCCAGGGGCGAACTCCTCCTTTTGCCTCTGTCAGGTGGGGGACGCGCTCCTTGTCCTCTCTGTCGCGTGGACCCGGGATGGGGCCGCGTGGTCAGCCAGGGGGGGTGCGGCCATGGCGGTGGATCGAGGTCGCGATACGGGACGGGAGCGAGGTGACAGGGACGACATCTTTCTCCTACAGCCTCTTCTGCCTGTGACTCTTCTATGTCTTAGATCAATAATGTGTGGATACCGTTGTTTTACTGTGCGCGGAACCTTTTTTTTCACACGAGATATCTCATTCCCATTAAAGCATAACGGAAATACAAGCATTCGAGAGTTTTAACAGATAGAGAAGGATGGGGAGCAGGAAAACAGGACAGTACGCTACTTTTAACATCGCCAGACAAAAGACCAAAATGGGGGGTAGCTTCCACAGAGCATACCCAGCCAGACAGAACCTAGATACATGTAGATTAACCTGGATATTACAGCACTATAGGCTTCCAACATAGCTACAAGACATCAAAAGATTTGTTTTCCATCTCCCAAGCAATCCTGAAGCCTCACATGTTATCGCCGTCATCATCATGTCCATTCTGGAGGAGGAGCTGTTCGACTTGTCTGGCCGTTTGAGCAGCCAGAATGTCTTTAGCGACTTCGAGCATTTGGTCCGCCCCTTCCTCAAGTTGCTCCTGGCCCACCCCAGAGAAGAGACCTGCCCATTATTTTAGGAGAGCACAAATATGACATATGATCTCAAGAGGGGACTTAATCAATTTTTTTTCAAAGCATGCTTTATTTCGGGCTTTCCAGATAGCCCAGCAAACGGCAGATATCCCTGTAGTATAAATTTTTTTCCAGATAGCACAGCAAAAGCATTTTTTTTTGCTGTGCGCGGAACCTAACCATCAAAACCATCCCTTCTCGATTCTTTCTCAGCTGTTAGAAACCTACTCGTACGTGTCTTGGTTTGAAAAGAAAAAGGGAAATTTAGAAAGAGTGGCAAAAGCTCTGGCCGCATGCAGCATTTCTTCGAAAGAGTCAAGGAAACTTGGACTCAGCATCGATCGTGGCGTGGCGTGGCGTGGCGTCTGGCGTGACGTGACACGGAGCGGCGGCTGCTGCGATTAATTAAAATTTAATTTGTTAGTAATAATTGATCATACTATTAGCTCGATCCCATAGATCCTGTCTAGCAGTACCAGTGGGCGATGGATCAGTTCAGACAAAGGCGTTTTCCTGTGCCTGTGCTGCCGCCCGGGCCCGGCCCCACGATGCCTGTCCGTCCGTGGAGCGCGCGTCTGGCTGTCCCAAACTCCCAGCGAGGCAGGCAGGCAGGCACAGAGCGCACACCGCGGATCCAGCCGTCCATCGGGGATCCGACCGCCGCATGCACGTGCGCTCCGAGGCCCAACCGCGGTCGATCCAACACCGGCCACCTGCCCCTGTCCCTGCCATAAATGGGGGGGGGGGCTGTTAGTTGGGACGAGAGAGGAGGAGACACGATAGTACGTAATGAAGTGAATGAAGCCAGCGTGGATGTCCATCCAAATCCGATCCATCAGTCTCGTCTCGTCCCCTCCCTCGACGGAACCGGCAAAACATGCGCGCCGTACACCGTCACACACTAGTCACACAGTTTAATTCCATCTTGTAGATGATCGAGAGGCCCTGATGATGCATGGCCGGCAACGTCGCTGCCAGGCTGACGTGCCGTGTGCCGCGGCATGCACGCATGTGTGTATATGCCCGCCCGGACGATCCAGGCCCAGTTCCATCCCTGAGGGCGCACCTACCGTGGTGGATGGACGGAGACGGACCGGCGATGGATTCAATTCAATGCGCCGAGGTACGAGTACTACACGAGTAGGAGAGACGACGACGCATCATCATCATCATCCGCGCATGCCATGCCATGCCGCAGCATGGTTGGTTAATGAGTTGCAGAGAGGCAGGAGAGAAGAGCAGCGCTGTGCGCGTGGCAGTTGGCAGGGGCGCAGCGTGCACTGTGCGCCGAGGCCCCTCATGCGTCCGTGTCCGTCCCGGTCACCATCGACTCCCCGACGCGGCGCAGGCAATTCAAGTCAGTCATGGACGACGCACAGTGCACGGTCAAAAGCGTGTGGCAGTTGCGCTTGCGCGGGCGCGCGGTGCCGGCCTGTTTGTGCCTGCCACACTGCCAATGCCGCGCGCTGCCTCGCCTGCACGCACTGCAGCTGCTGCGTCTCTTCAGTCTTCACTGCCGGCCGGCCGGCCGGTCCGCCGCTGCCGCATGGACCGTGCGTGCTGTGCGCGTCTGGCATGCATGCATGCATGCATGTGCCTGCACTAATGCTCTGCCAGTGCCGCCCGGCAACCCCGGGACCCGGGGCCAGACCAGACCACCGGATCGCACGCACGCACGCAACCGTGCCGTACGTACGTCATCGACCGTTGCGTTCCGTCGCAAGTTTTTTTTTTCTTTCTTTTTTGCATTTTGGTCCTTTCGGAACAAACATACACTAGTAGAATGGCGAGTCCACGAACTTTTTGGAGTATATATGATCTATTTAGAGTCATAAAACATATTTTTTAACTAGGAAGTATTTGATCCCCAAAGTTTTGTTGACTAAAATCATGCAAGGACTAAATACTCTAGGCTATTTTATTTTACTTGTGTGGCTTCAACTTTTTTTACTCAGCTATACCTCCTTTTTTTTTGGCAACAAGCTATACCTCCTATTTTGAGCCTCAGAAGCTAAAGTGGTCTGAAATTCAGTGACTAAGCTATAGAACATGATGGGATCAAGTAGGGTCTTAGTTAAATTCGCTACTTTGATTTCAATTAGATCTAGAATTGTATAATTTTTCTTTCGTGACCGAGGTACAGAATCTCAGAAATGAATCCTTCAAAAAGGCACCGTTTTTAACGACCTCTTTCGTGACAGGAAGTCATCACTTTTGGGGTTTTGTATGTGGCATCCTTATTTTTTTTTTTTCTTGCGATCCAGTTTTATTTTGTACGAGAAATTTGGATCTTTTGTACTGCAGGGCAAATTTTTTACGATGGTGCGTATGCAGAGAGGAAGAGACACAGAGAGAAGGGGGTTTGGTTGATGTGGCGATGTGACGTGTCACGGTAGTCTCGCTACTGGTTTCCATGCTGATAGTTTAGTGATATTAATTATGTACCCTAAATATTTATATATTTATTTATAGTTTTTATATATATTTAGGGTTTGTTTGGATCTAATAAACTAACAACTAATTTAAATAGTTGAATTTTGTTGACTAGTAAACTAGTTGGATCTTAGATTAATCATTATTTGTTTATCCACTAGTTCACCAGTTTAGATCTTTATAAACTAATTGTTAGTTAAATAGTTTATGAGATCAAACTGACTTAGTCAAAGTTATTTCTCGAGAGGTCAGAACGAGCTTGCATCTAGCTGCCAAAGCATCTTTGGTGCCGGTGGCTGAGCATGCACAACGCAAGCTAATGTGTGAGCTGGAGTTCATCAACCCTCAGCCCCCAACATCAGATGCAGCTCTGACTGCATACATTGACATGTACGCTGGTGAGCTCCCAGAATAGGCTATCAAGGCACTCCATGCAGCAACATGTCCGGGAAGCAGGGTTGAAGAAGGCCTTTAGCGGTGATGGTTGCGGAGTCTGATGCTGCAGAGATGGAGGACCTGAGGGGTTTGTAGCCGAGAATGTCGCAGTCTGATCAATAGTTGTTAGTGCAGTTTCAGCACCCCCCCCCTCAATCGGTGGAGTTAGGATCATTGGTCCCTTGTGATATGTGTACTAGGGAAGATGGAAGTACATCGGTTTTATGCAGTGGTGGATCTTTAGATTGGGTGTCATCTTCCGGTTGGAGGCTAGAAAAGGCTCTGTTTGTGGTGATTAAGATTACTAGCCATTGCTGGTACTTGACAGAAGGGGCAGCTCTTAAACCCCTAATGGTCGCCCCTCTAGTAATTAGGCTTCGTTAACCAAAACCCCCCAAAACCTCTATGTAGCTTTAGGCTACAATAGGGAGCGCTGCTCGCACATGTAACCAACTGTTGTATGCTTTCTTCCTTTTATTATTAACAAAGCCAGGTCTTATTATTAATCAAAACCGGGTAACTGGATCTTAAAAAAAACAGTTAAAAAGAGTCCAGTTAAAACGGAATAGGCAGCTGCGCGCTGGCTCTGTCCTGCGTCGGCCACACAGTCCTGGGACACCGTGTCTCCGCTGTCCCACATTCAAGGCGGCCAGCGGCGGGCAGAGCAGCACGTCGACACGCACACACGGCCGTCCCCGTCCTCCGCGGTGGCCCTGGCGGCCACCTCCCACGGCAACGGCACAGCACGGCAGCGCGCGATACGTGCGGGCACGGTCCGGTCCGGTCCGGTCCGGTCCAGCGCGACCTACAGGCTACAGCGGCCCCGGCTAACCATCGTGTAGTAATCCCCAGTATGACGAAGCTGAGTGCCATTGCGGCCACAAAAAGTCCACAACAACCGCGCACGCACAATGACGCGCCTTCCAAGTTCCCTTTCTGTCTGTCCCCGTAACCGTATTTATACATACAGTCCAAATGACCAAATCAATGGATAAAAATCCAACGGATATTCGCAGAGCACGTACATGCTGCGCCGCCGCGTCGTGCACCAGCTCTACTAGTTCCGGCCACCGCCGCTACGATCTACGGGCATGACCGCATGAGAATGACACCGCCGTCGACCTCTCCTCCTGCACGCAGACGCAGCCTCCGCCGTCGACCTCTCCTCCTGCACGCAGACGCAGCCTCAGCTGAAGGCGGCTCGCAGCTCATGTGCGTCCGCCGCCGAGTTCGTGTCCCCGCCGCCACCGCCGCCCATGCTCATCAGGGTGGTCAGGTGCGACACCTCCTTGGGCACCGACGCCGTCAGCACCTGCACGCCACCGACAAGGCATTACATACCACCACTCCACCACCACCATTCATTCATCGCTCAACATTCAACGGCATGGATCGATGGAGAATCAATCCCCAACGCCCAGCGCTGCTACGTACCTCATGGCCGTCGTCGGTGATGAGGACCTCGTCCTCGATCCGGATCCCCATGCCGCGGTACCTGCCCGGCGCGCGCTCGTTCAGCACCGGGGACAAAGGGATGTACACCCCGGGCTCGATCGTTATTACCTGCACGCACAACACAAGCACCACGCACGCACATGGACCAGAAGTCCAGATCATGCATGCTTATCAGTTAGCCACTCACTCACTCACCCACTCTCACAAATGTCTACACTACATTTGCGGTTAGTGAGTGATGGTAGTACGGAATCATTCCAGAGAATGTGCAATCATATGATGCTATGTTGCTGAAAACGGAAAACCCGGCGCTATAGCTTCGAATTATGCGAGGATAGGCTACTGTTGGGCTGTGATGGTGCCAAACAGAGGCCAGTTGGATCGCTGTACTTGTACTATAATCCCGAATTCAATTCAATTCAATTCGATCAACGTGTGGACACAGCAGGGAAAAAGGGATGATGGTAAGTGAGACAACGGACTTACGACGCCAGGCTCCAAGGGCTTGTCCTTGGGGAGTGTCATGGAGTCATGAATGTCCATGCCTAACGAGTGACCTGGAAACAGGGACACAACACAAAGGGGGGTCATGTTAAACAGTCTTGGTCCCAACCCCGGCCGGGCCGGGCGCGGTACCACCACCAACCAAATGCATTCAAAGACCAAATCTAGACATCAGATGGGCAGCAAGATGGCGTGGGACCGACCTATTGCGGTTGGGTTCAAGTAGTTGTATTGGATGGATTTCCCCTTCTCCAGGATCCCCAGTTCTTGGAATCCCTTTATCAGCAGCTTAACCTGCATTTGACAGTTTTTTTTTCTCTGAATCTTTCATGGTACTTAATATATGTTATTTACGAAAATAGCAAGAATGATATCAAAGACATACCGAATGATTGTGTATCTCGTTAATGCTTGTGCCCGGCTTACAGAGCTTTATGCACTCCTTATTGGTCTCCAGTATTAGGCTGTACAGCTCTTCCTGGGGTCAGTCAAGATGAGGATTCAAACTCCAAGCTCAAATGTTCAAAAGACCAGGCTAATACCAACTGTTTCTCTAGTACGTAAAATTTGAGCACTTACCTGAGCAGGTGAAAATCTGCCGCAGGGTGGCCATGTTCGAGTTAGATCGCTAAGGTAGCCATGATACTCGCAGCCAACATCCATGAGCAGAAGATCACCTGTGTTGATCTGTCAAACAGCTGCATTATTGACTTTACAAGAAAAAGGTCTGTGATCCACTGATGCAGAATGAGCCAACAAGAGACAAAAGAGAAGCCCTTACTTTTCTATCGTTTCTTGAGTAGTGTATAATGCTGCCATTTTCTCCTCCACCAACTACAGGATGGAACCTAAGATATGGCAACCAAACACAAGGTAAACAAATTGTCTGATACTTGCACCTAGCTTGAACAAAAAGAAAAGTTCCTCGATCCACACCTATTCATAAGAACACTACCAAATTACCAATTAACAAATGAATGGATAACAAGGATACATAGCAGAAAGCTTACGCCATTCTTTGGGCACCTCTCATTTTGCACTCGTATTCAATCTTAGCTGCCAACTGGCTTTCCTCTCTATGGGTCCTTGACAACAACATTGTTTGTAAAAGAGACTGTGGCCAAGTAGAGAGAATCTATGAGTGCTCCAAAAAAAAGTTGTCACACATATTTAACTCAATTGTTAAATATACTCCCCCTCCATCCCTGAATAAATCAACTCCTAGACTATTCTTGAATCAAACTTTTAAAAATTTGACCAAATTTATAGAAAAGAGCAACAAAATTTATGATACTAAATTAGTATCCTTAGATATATCATAAACTATATTTTCATAAAATGCTCATTTGGTGTCACAAATATTTGTATTATTTCTATAATATCAGTCAAAGATAACAAAATTTGACTGAAGACAACTTGCTATTGTGTTTCAGGCTTGATGCTGTCCTGCATGCATACTGCAAGTCGCTAACTAAACCAAAAAATCCAGAGATATTAAATTTTCAGTGGCCTTTGTTTGGAGGCCCAACCAATAGTAGGAAGACACATTAAGTGGGGTGTCTGGGTGCACAAACATGAGTTATGGAGCCAGCCAAGAGGCAGGGAATATGCGCAGGCAGCATGGAATGGATAATCATTAGGGAATCGTGTGTACACTTGGGTTAAACAACCAAAAAGGACTAGATTTCTGATGGGCGCTTGTTGGATGCCCAACCAATTGTAGGGAGATGCACTATGTGGGGGTGCTTGAGTGCACTAGCCTGAGTTATGGAGCCAACCAGGAGGCAGGAAATATGTGCCGAACAGTGGTATGGAAAATCAACAGACAAACAGTGTACCTTTGGTTTTACCAAACCAAAAAGGAACATGTTCATCCACCTATCTAATTAGCTAAGGTAACTTGTGTCCCTCAGTCCCTGTCTAGTCCTCTACCAATGATTTTTCCAACATCAACTCCAAAAGTTCACCTAATAAGAAATAAAAAGCATCTTGACCTTTCCCCAACCAGAATAACTCCAGCTCCTAATAATTGTATCACAAGCAAAGCTAGACTAATATTAGGAACTGGAACATCAAACAGACTTTAGAAAATTCTCCATTCAGGGCTGAACTGGGATTAATAATCTATATGTCCTAAGATTGGATGCCAAAAGGTAAACATTAACAAAATACCTGAGAAACAATAGAGGCTGATTCCCTCATCAACTTAATTTCTGATTTTGACTTGACCCACCGTAATTCATCGGTGTAATTTGTAAGATCTTTTACTTTATTGTTGAGTGATGCCCTACGGAAGGCATCCAAGTTCTTATAAGAAGATGCTGTCTTCACATTGTGATACACCCCTTTTGATCGCTCAATCAGTTCAGGAAGGATCTGTATTTTCATAGCAATAGCATTAATGTGGTCAGGTGGAGAATTCAGTAAAATCTACACCAACAAAGTATTATCACTAGCAGGAAGTAACAGCTAGCGATTGAAAATGATGCAGTAGATACTGCTGGAAGAAAATCTGAGTACTGACCTTCTGCATCTGACTAAGTGGAAATGCTTTATCTGCTTTAAAGAAATCCACAGCAGCCTCAACTCCAGCAGTTTGACCTTGCCAAACTACATCCTAGCTCAATAAGACATTAATAAGAATTATGTGGCTTACCTAAAAAAGCTATCAAAATAAGGGCTCATTACCTCCTTATTTGCATCTGGCATGAACATGCACAACCCTGTTTCTTCACTCAAAACTGCTACACCACCAGGTTGCGTACAACCTGTAATATACAGGTAATCACCATTCTGTCTGAATGGATATGGCACTACATCAGTCATCATTTGCTGATCAGCAGAAGCAATAATGGCCAAGCTCTTCTCTGGTAGCACCTCCAAAAGCTTTTTTCCTTCTAGAGATGTACTCCTCGTTTGTGATGCCTGGTGTGATCTCTCCATCAGCTAATAACTGGATCATATAGTAGCAATGTTTAAGGAAAACACATACAACTAGCTTGTTTAACAAAATAGCAAAAAACAATAATAAGAGCAGAATTTAACTAGATTTACAGAGACTGTATTTTAGTGAGCATATTCAGCCTAACAGAACCCAATGTGGACCAGATTACTATAGTAACTTAAAGGCCATATTGATTAGTTTATTTGATAAAAAGTACTTTGTGTCGAATAAGATCATAAACCTATACAAGATTATAATTTATAAGTGATGACAATCTTCTACCCCAACTTCAACTTCTCTGTATGAAAGGATTTTGGCGCTCATGGCTCACTTAAGCTTGAAAATGAACCAGGTGCCAGGCATTAGATATACTAATAGATACTAGTACATTAAAAGAGGAACAAAAGGTGACATAATCTCATTTAGAATACATTCCTTTTTGGACTTCCTTTTTTGGACTTTTTTGGTCCTGCACTCCTGTTGCATCCCTCACAAAAAAACCTCAAATTTTCATAATAAGATGAGAAAGTATACATGCAAACTGAATTGTATTCCTTGTAAAATGGTACTGAAATCGGTACAAGCCAACATAGTGCAGAACTGGAAAACAGGTGTCTTAAAACATACTTTAAGAACTAGCAAGTAGCAACTAGTTAAGTCTCCGAAAACACAATGCGACTAGCAGTGGCGGAGCTTCTAACAGGCCAATAGGGGCCATGGGCACACATGAACTTGTGTAAACTCCATTAGTTGCAGACATTTTGGCTTGACAAAAACTAAAGATTAGCCTTGTTCTTTTGTTGGTTGGCGAACCCTGCATTAAGATAGGAAATTACATGGGTCAAGGACCCAACACAACACACTCCACCCCACGCCCTAGCCACTGGCGACTAGCATCAGTGTCTAAACATTAAATACCAAACATGCAAAGCAAGTAAGAAATGAGATTGGCAATACCTCAGGATGAGACTGGGGTGTTGGCTGGCCAACATCGACTATGCCACCAGCTGTGTATGCAGCTCGCTGAACCAAACCATGTGAAGCAGATAGAAATCGAGATGCCACCTGGGTGCAATGCAAAAAGAAAGATGAAAAACTACCATGAGCTACCATGGTCTAAACAATAGTGACATTTGTTTTTCATCAATGCCATCTAACTGAAGGTAAATTTCACATTTCACAACAATTTAGGAGGAAAAAGAAAAAGGATAATGTGTAGATCAGCCTGTGAAGAATTTACCACTTCTCTCATCAGGAAAGGACACCTCCGTCTAACAATAAGCTTGGGCACTTAGACTAACCAACCAGATACAATTTGATTGTTCAATGCTTATAGCACTGTAGCAGTAATACAGTTGACAATCAGGAAATATAAGTGTGGCTGTCAAAGCAGACAAGATAAACCTTACCTTTTATAAGGGAGGCAGGATATATGCAATTCACACAATTTCAGCCCATGCTAACCAAGAGCATCATCTAAATCAAAACTTGACAATTACTAGCACAGACACTGAAACACATAGGGAATTTCCCTCAACAACCAATCTAATTATCCCACAGAAGCCAGATCATCCCAAACTATCTCGCCTACTGGCTATACTATATCTGGCCTCCATTTCTGACATCACCAAGACTTCTACTAGGCCACACACACACACACACACACACACACACACACACACACACACACACACAAAAAAAAGACTTAGACAGGAGAAGAGAGGCCCTGATTGTGCCCCTAACAGGATGGTCAGCAGAACTGCAGTAAAAACTCCTTCCTTCAAGATGCTTCCTTTGGGCTACTGACTCGCTATTCCGATCCCCAGAATATCTGAGTTTCTGTTCTTTGGACCCCCAACAAGCCCAATGTATCCTAAGAATTAGAGCCCTTCAGAAGAGCAGCATGGATTCCACCAACAACACGTGTCCAGAAGATGTGACACAGGAATAAGAAGGGCAGCTCCCACATGTCACACTCGTGTCCACGGACAAGATCAAACCAGCAAATCAGAGAAGGGATCTCAGGTAACGAGAAGGAAGATCACCTTCCTGACCTCAGTTTTTGTTTCTGGAATTTTCTGTTCTACTCTCTTCCCTCTTGGCTGGGCAGTATATACACTTGTTCCTTTCTTCCACTTGGGTCCCATGGCTGGTGGACCTACTTGTCAGTCAAAGCAATGGAGTACAGGACTCCTTGCTCTCCATCATGGGTGTGACATTACTGCCCCCTGGGAAACTTTGGTTGTCCCCAGACTAAAGGATGTAACTAGCAGCAAGTTTCCTTTATCAATAAATGGTAGACATCAGGATCCATGAATTGAGGAATGTTGCAATGCACAATCTTCTCTTGAAAGAACACGATTTTTTTTTTTTCTCCAAATTGAAGCAGGATACAGTGACGCCAATAAGCAACACAAAATGGAGCCAATTATGGGCTTTCCCCAATGTCAATGGTAACTGAATGAAGGATTGAATAACCAAAGGCCCAGTCATTTGTATCCCATCAAGAAAATATTGTTGTATAGTGAGGCACAATTGTGTCTAATTCCTTGGATTTATAAGAGACTGGACCATATTTTGATTGGTTAGATTCCACCAAATCAAGAAGTAATATGCTATTCAACCATTTTTCCTCGCACAAATTTGGCACCATGAACAACACCATCCTGAACCAACCTCATAATGAATGATGCATCAAACAACTGGGTCATGAATCATAACCTTATTGTCTTGGTTGAAACCTGAAGCATATAAGTCCTGCACATCATCACCTATAGATTTTCATCTCCAAATCATTCCCTGTTGTTCAGTTGGGGTCATGCCTGAAGCTGTGTGTAATTTCCAACAGTTAAAAAACCTAAAGCCATCAACCACTTGGTTTGAGTTGCCTGTATATCAACAAAATGGGCACTGGACTTTCTAATTCAAAGCTGTTGCAACAAGCCACCTTTCCCCAGGCAATTGCAAAATGGCAGCAATCATGTCAGATGACATCTCTTTGAATCATAACTCACTAGGTATTTCATTCTTGTGCTAGATCAGCAGAGGCCCTGCAGACTATCTGCTTAGCTTGTGCTATTGCGCCATATGTCTTTGGTTGGGCTTCTGAAAAGTGCTTCTGCTGTCCGCCTGTCCCAACCAAAAAGGTGAAACCTGAAACTGCTTTTGTACAATTTTGAAAGCACCATAGATCTTGCTTTTGGCTTTCTCCTTTTCAAAATGGGTGGAAATACATAGTTGTTTCACAGTTGTTTGAAGGGAGATAGAAAGAGGAGGATGTTTATACTTGTTTCAACCAAAGAGTTAACAACTTTTCAAAACCATCTATCTCACAGCAGCTTTTCCACAGCTCACAGCTCACAGCAACCAAACACACCGGAGGCATTTCATCAAACATCTCAGCTAGAGAATCCACCTCAAACTCCAAGACAGTGAGCACTGCTGAGCTGAGTGAGAGTGAACATGTTGTCATTACCTCGCTGAGGAAGTACTAGCTTGCTCCCAGCTCCCCTCCCCACCACAGTAACTCACCAACCCTGCTACTTGCTGAAACAGTGCAAATCAAGGCCATACCACATCCTTGTAAAGCATTTCATCAGACACATCTTGTGCAGCAACTCTCGATGCAACTGCAGCCCGGGAACGTGATCTTCTCATCAAGGTATTGCTGCCTCATCCCAATCCCATAGAGGCATTTGCTCGAACGACTAGTGGGCATCCTCCTCAAACACCACCGTTGTCAATTACCATGGAAACTAAACTACTTGATCAGGCCGTACCGCCACCTGTGCCCCCGGAGGCTCGGTGCTCCCCGGAGGCACGGAGCACCGACTCGGCCGCCGCGCACATGCACGCACGCCGTCACCCAAGGCGACCAGCGAGGCCACAGAATCCCACCCTCCCCTCCTCCCAGAAAATGAAAAATCAGAAAAAGAGCGAGGAGGGAGGAAGGGCGAAGAAGCGATGGGAGTGGGGAGCATCAACCATCTGCTTACCTCGGTTGCTCGCAGCAGCCGCGTCGCCATGGCCATCGGCAACAGCCTCCCTAAAATCGGCAACAGCCTGCAGCGTTGAAATGTTCAAAACCGTGCAAAACCTTTGCTCGCCAAGGGAGTTCGCGTTTAGCCGACAATCTGTCTTTGCTCGGAATTGGCATCACTTTTCTAGTTCCCAAAATGCCCCCTGCCCAAATGCCGCCCATGCCACAACAGTTCGGAGTGGGTCCGGGCAGATGGATGAGCGGTCTAGATAGACCTGCCGCACGCATACACAAGCGGCGAGACATTTCCCCTTTGCTCGAGTTCGCTTCGTCTGTCCTTGGTTCCCCTCCCCCTGCCGCCCTGCGTTCTCTCTCTCTAGGTCTAGTTCACTTCGCCTTCTCTTTCTATTTGTCACCAATCTTAAAGCACATCTACGAAGGGCTAACGCCAATCTCAGTGATTTTAGTGTCAGCTTCCAGGACTCTTCGAAAATGCATCTCCATGCGTAAAAATTTCATCCTCTCTTCTTTTATACCCATATGAAACTTTCAACAATCTCTCTTTCACCTATACTATGTCATGTCACTTTATTTCTTTCTTCATCTATACTATGCTAACCCAGTTTGCTATGTCTTTTGTTCAGTTCTTGGCTTTTTGCTCGAGATTTGAGAAGACAGAATTTCAAGAATCAAAGATCAATCGCACTAGAACTGAATTTGAAGAAAGTGGTATTGACGGTATTTGTTCAAAGAACCACAAATTGGAACAAAAAAAGGGTGTGTGACCAACACCATATATTATTTCAAAACATTCTGGTGACGTGGCACCAGTAATCTTGCGTACACCAACTTACAACAGAATACAATCACTAGAAAACATTTCATAGGAAACTGGAAAGAAAATCCTTTATCTGATCGATGTAGGGCGACCGGGTGGGGATTATGTGGCCCATATCATGCTCAATAATGGAGAAACAATCCTGCTCGAACAAACCAGCAAGTTCAGCACTTGCCCTGTTTGCTATCTGCCTATCATGACCATCCCCATTGCCGAAACAATGGAGCGAGGGGAGCTTGATTGGTTCGTTGCCAAAATCGCCCACGGGTGCTGGATACCCAGAGCAGAACATCCCAAACCTGAACTTTGGAGAGCCATAGATCTTCTGCTGCTGCCTGCAGAATAAGGCAGCCATGGCAGCGCCCTGAGAGAAGCCCAGGATTCCATCAAAGTTCCCCATGTGAGAGATTGCATTTTCAAGATAGGTGTATGATTCCTCAAAGCCTTCGGTTTGTTGCTGATACTGAAGAGGATCAAATGGCACATCTGCAGCCCTCCAGTCTTGCTCAGGGTTGCAGTGGGAGTTTGGAGCAATGAGCCATGCGAATTTCCGTTTTGGTGTTACAGACAAAGGTGAGGGTTCATCCGAGCAGTGTCCCTGGATTGGTTGATATACAAAAGAAAGCTCATGAGGTGCATCGACAAAGATAAGCTCGGTGATGTGCTTCAGTTTCTTGGCAAGTGCTGACGTTCTTCCCTTAAAACCGGATGCGTTCTGGCGAAAACCATGCAAGCAGAGGATCCGCAGCCATTTCAGCTGCTCACTACCTGTGCAAACATTTCATTTACTTAGAGCAAGGTCACTCCTAATAAAAGATACAACTAAATATAGCTAATTCAGAGAACGGCATGCTTTATAGTTCAGACTTAATGCAACAGAGAATATCAGCTGATTCAGTGGACCAAAAATGCAAATGGACTCAAACCACATGCAGTAAAGCTAACTATTACTTCAGAGTTGGTGAGCATTTCTAATGAAGTTTTATTTGCTCTTAAGGTTACTAAACCTACTATGCACTTATCTATCTTGCTCAAGCCCAGCACCCCAGCCCATGCACACATGAACCATGTGCATATTTGAGTAGAACATAAATAAATAATTATCATTCAGAGTGTGCAATGGAAAACTGATACGGACCTTACCATCACTCCAGGGAACTTTGGAAGTCACATTGTGATAGCTTATGGGTGTTTTTTCAAAGCTTTCAGATAGTCCTATCTGCAATTTTGCAGTCTTGTCTTGTTGATATTTGGCAGGGTTCTTTTCCATTCTTCTGACATAGCTCACATGCGTATTCCTTGGTGGAATCCTGGAGATAAGAGACAATTTTAACTCAATTATACAGATTAGCGTAAAGTCAATGTGCCAATCAACAAAACTTTCATGAAAAGTGCATTAAAAAACATTGCATTTGACTCAACCTGACATGTTGGGCACACTAAGACCAACATTCTGCAATGGCTGCATCGACAGCGCGACGAATAGTCATCAAAAGAAGAACCACATATCAAACATGCTCCGAGTATGTTTTCTTTAAGGCTTCCCACTGAGATTCTATGAAATGACATTGTGACTGATTAGTGGGAAGAAAAAAACAAAAGAACGCTGAAAAGGAAGGGTTTAAGATTTGCAGATTGTATTATCGTGTACTCCAACCTGTGGTCAAATACAAAATTCTTTCCTTCAAAATAGCCACCATCTGGGAATTGCTCCAGATACCGCTGAATGCCACCATATAGCTAACAAAAACATGATAATAAACAGTCATGACTCATGAACAATACAAATTACTCAAGCATGGCCAAGTACTCAAGATTAAAGACAAACCAAACAGAGTGTAGCACATTACCTGAAAAACGTTCTCAAATCCTTCACCTTTTGAGCGAATATAAGCTGATGCCATTTCGCAGCGTATACCTCCTGTGCAGTACCTGTAGCAAATACCAAACGTTAGTTAAGGCTTCTTGCTTGGTGCTTGCAAAAACATTAGTCTTATTCTTATTCAAGGTTAATTCAAAGATACAGCCTAACATACATAAGAATTGATTTCCCACGCAGCTGCTGAGCATGCTCATCTATCCATGAAGGAAGATCACTGTATTGCCTAATTTCTGGATCTAAGGTCTTCGCATTTGGCACATTGAACTTGCCGATCCGAGTCTCATATACATTCCGTGCATCCAAGACAACCACTTCCTTCTTCTCTGCAGATGCCGCAGCATCCAAACTAGTCCCAGCTAGAAGTGCAGACCAATTTCGAAATTATAATTAAATCCTAAAGCAGAAATTGGCAACCCAAACAAACTTCGACAAGCCTCAGTCCGAGAATCCACTCACCAACATTCTGGAGCACCGAATGGAACTCAGCCGCCGACAGGTGTCTTCCCAGCACTTGAAATCTCCGGGGGTGCCGACGTGGGGTTGGAGCACAGGGTAACTAGCTCCTGCCAATGCAGCAACAATTCAAAACACAGTGAGAGTAATGGATAGCACTACCAGCTGGTCAAAGGTGAAACCATTCTGCTGGAAGCAGTGGCAAGAACCTTGACGACCCGGACGGAGAGCGAGGTGAAGCCGCACTCCCTGGCGACTCTCTCGTCGACGGGGTCGTCGCAGGACGCCAGCTTGAAATCCGTGCCCTCGAACAAGGCGTTGGAGCTCATCTCCGCGATGTGCTTCTCCAGCGCGGCCATCCGCCCTCCGAGCTACCAACACCAAAATGCAGGGCCGGTGAGATCGTGATGAATCCATTTATGCAAAACTCAGATTCTCCCTGCCCCAAGGGCGCCGTCTACGATGCCGAGAAGATAGAGCAAACGGGGGCATGTTCTCACCGTGGCGTTGACGCCGTCGGGGCCGACCCGGACGCGGCCGACGAGCGCGAGGCCGCGGCAGTGCGCCTCGTAGAACGCGGCGAGCGCGGCGGCGTCGGGCACCTCGGCGTACTTGTAGTAGAGAAGCACGCCGTAGCGATCGCCGCCTCCACCTCCTGTATGCTGCTCCTGTTGCCCCGACGCGTCCATAGCCAAACAGGCAAAAACCCTAGCTGCGGCGGCGGAAGAACGACGAAGCGACGAAGATGACGAGAGGAGCCAGGTGGACAGGTCGGGCCTTCACCTACTCTTGAAACTCCATGGGCCGGCCCAGCATCCATATGCAAAGGCCCAAATTTCATCTCATTTACTTGAAGGCCCAAAACTCAGCCCGGCCCACCTGCCACCTTATCCTTCTCCTCGCCCGCATTCCATTTCGCTCCGCGCCCCCCACACGGCCACACCGATAAACCCCCGGCAAGAACCTCGCTCTCCGGCGTCTCCAGCCGCGTACCCATGGAGGCCACCGCGGCGCCGCGGGCTCTGTCCCTCCTCGGGCCATCGCCGCCGTCGCCTCGGATGCGTACGAACTGCTTGCGCGTAGCGGTTGGAGGAGGTGTGAGGCGGCAGCGGCAGGGGGCCGTGGCAGTCTGGGCGAAGAAGAAGAAGAGGGGGAGGGGCGGGGACGGCGAGGCGGAGGAGCGGGTGGACACGCACAGCTTTGCGCCCAAAGGCTGGCGAGGCTGCCGGCCTGTTCCCCGAGGCCGTCCTTCTTAGAAAGGTTCGGTCTTTTTAAAAAAAAAAAAAAAAAAAAAAATTAAAAAACTGTTCATTCATTCCCTGCTAGGCTGCTTCTAGATGCTTATATCTAACTAGTGTTCAAGCCTGGGAGACGAGAAACTTGTGTTTGCTTGTAGATGCTTCCCTGAGTGCAATGGTCTTAGTAAATGACTCGGCAGCAGCCATTTCCAATCTGTCAGGTTGCGAATGGTGGATATGAGATTTTTTTTTTGGGGGATATTCTAGCGTTATATGCTTGCGTCTCTGTGCAAACCTCTACATTGCTTTAATTTTCTTGTACAGTAACCATTGCCAATAAATACCATCTTCTATTCATGACAACAGAGACAGTTTCCTATTGAACTGAAACTTATGGAATGAGCAGTTAGTAGTACTCGACTAGTGGAATTAGAAAATAGAAAATAAATGGTGAAGTTTGCCCAAGGCATACGAAACATTATGGATTTGGTCATTTGTGTTAGAAACAGGAGATTGTATAGGGAAGATTGAAAGCTATTGCAATAGGCTAAAGAATTACATGTATCTTATTTCTTTTGTTTTGTAGAAAATGGTGAGAGAGGATGGTCAAGTGTCACCAGAATTTGCTGATGCAGACGAAGGTTAGCTTTTCTGCTATAAAGTTTTTTTAGATGTCCATTTTGGTACTGTAAAGATTTTTTATGGTTTATGTGAATATTTTTATGATTCTTTTTTTTTTGCAGAAAAGCTGTATGATTTTCTAAATATTCAGCTAGAAAGTGATTTAAATCTGAAAAGAAGTAAGAACTCTTTCCTTTCCTCTTCCGTCCAGCTATCTTTTTTTTTTTTCTATTTCTTCATTCTAGCATTACTTGCTGTTCATTTGTGCTGGCTTTTTCTGAATTCATCTTGAATTTTGTCCTTTTACAGTGCGACACTATGAAGTTGTTTATCTAATTCATGAGGACCGTGTTGAAGAAGTTGAAAATGTTGTATCAAAAGTACAAGGTCTGTCTCTCAACACTCAGGCATCCCTTGTTTATCAGTGAATTTTTTAGGACACTGGTGCCCTATCTCTATCTCTAAACATACTAACTAAATGAGTTTAATCACCTAAAGCTAAAGGAAAACTAAGGTACTTATATGTCATGTTCTGCCTTTAAATTTGACACTCTTATAGGGCCATTCCCTGCTAAACTTGCTACTGTCTGTCTGATTTGCTTTTGCTGCCTTTTTGCTTTCCATCTCTATGTGCAATCTCTAGGCCTCTAGGGCATAAAGGAAAATGTTGTTTCTATATTTCTTGTTGTTTTGGTGTTCATGTTTCTATTATTTGCTTCAGTGAGCCAATAAATCTCAGATTATATCTTTTTTACATTTTATGGAATAGTCTAACGGTTAATCAGTATACTACTGACAAGTTAACATACAACTATTCTCTATTTTTTCTCTTGTAGATTTTATCAGGGAGAAGAAAGGAAGGATATGGAGGCTTAACAATTGGGGGCAGCGCAGGCTTGCTTACAAAATAAAGAAAGCAACACATGCCAATTACATTTTAATGAACTTTGAGATAGAGTCAAGATACATCAATGACTTAAAGACCCTGCTAGACAAGGATGAAAGGATCATCAGACATCTTGTTATGAAACGGGATGAGGCAATTACTGAAGACTGTCCTCCCCCACCAGAATTCCACACTCTGCGAGCTCAACAATATTTTGATGATGAATATGAAGATGAGGAGGAAGAGGAAGAGGAAGAGGAAGAGGAAGAGGAGGAGGATGGGGATGCTAGGAGTGAGCTACAGTCTGCCAATTATGATGAGGATGATGTTGAAGCCAATGATGAGCCTGAAATTATTTATGTTGATGAAGCTGATCAGGATAATTACGAAGACACTAGAAGAAGGAACAGAAAGCTAAAGGTGAAGAAGTATACATCAGACAAGGTATTGAGGTAGCAGTAGCATTAGTGTATGATTTTCCAGTTAGTTTAAGTCTTTTTAGTTCTTATACAAAGGACCACCTTTGTCTGTATGCTGAGGAAGTTTCACTTAGGTGCTTTTTCTGGTGCCAAGGACCACTACCATGATAATGAGATAGGTATATGTGCTACGGCTGGTACAGCCCTTGTAAATGCCTTCTTTAGTGCACCTTTATTTTTTGTGCACTTTATTTGCCAGGAAAACCAAAAGCTTAACTACTATATTATTAGATCAAAATACAGCCTTATCTGACTGCAAATAAGGTATGAGTACACCTCAGACCCAAACCAAAATATGATTGCCTCAACCATTCAGTGGGAGTTGCGTGAATCTTTTAACATTCCAAGGGGTTGCTAGTTGGAAGTAACCCTTTGGTTTCTGCTTTAAATTTCTGCATCTCAAGATTTGGATTTTGGAGCATAAAAACTCCTCCAATCTGTTGATCTGCATGTTGCTGGCAGGCATCGCCTTTTTTTTATTTTATTTTAGATGGCCAAATTCATGTGTGTAGTAAACCTGCAGTTTTGTATTGATTGGAAGGGTCTGTTTTCTTTTTCCACAACTGAACATGATAGATTCATTTTATTACACCAAATATATCAGCACCTCCTCATCACTAGTTCACCATGGGTTTGTTGGCATGTACTTGACTAATTTTTCAAGCCAGGGAGCAGGGGCTAACATTTTGAACATTATTTACTGGAGGAACTTGTACTATCATGTATTGACAAAACATTATCACATTGCCGACTCAGGTCATGTGATGACAAGTGAGGGATGCAAATGATGATTGTGAGGGGACCTTATGCAAACTAATTAATGATCAAACCTAAGGAATGTTCCACTGTTTTGCATTAATTGTCCCACAAGTTGTAGATAGGTTTAGACCTATCAAATGATCAACCACTAGCATTAAGTTTTGGGAATCTTGCTCACTTCTCAGCTAACTTGCATTTCACCTGCAATTATTGAGATAATTATGCATCTGATCTGCTATTATTGATAGAAACTCCTTGATTGATCAGCCTATTGTCACCATTTTGTTCCACATCTTTCTCACACTGAGGAGCATTTATTTTGTCATCTTCGATTTTCTTTTGTGTGATGGTTTGTGTTTGCTTGTTTTACATCTAGCTGCTCCATATTTTTGCAACCTCTTTTCTTAAACAAAAGGTGAGAATTGTGGGCACCTCATTTCTTCTGCCATAACTTGCTTTATGTTTGCATTTAGGACTGGTATCTTGGGTTTCAGATGATATTGTGATCATGAATTGCATTAGCTGTGTACACTGTACACTATGGCCAGGGATTTCTTGTCTGTACCTCACTGCTTGAGATTATCATAAATCTGCTAGTGATTAGAGGAATCTTCTTGATTGATCTGCCTGTTGTCGCTGTAATCTACTTCATGTTGCTGTAAGGACCACCGGCTGTTTCACGTGAATAATTCACCGAGTTGTTTGTATCATGGTCCATTTTCATGACTGATCATGACTCATTGGCCTCAAGGGTCTCTCAATCAGTGTACTGATATACATGGTGCACTCCTGTGTGTTCAATCAAACAGTGTGGCTATATAATCTGGTAGCATTTATCGCCAACACCCATTTCTGATTGCTTTTTTTTTTTTTTTGATGCCATTTCTGATTGCTGGCTGTTGGCGTTATCGCACCCTTGCATATGTTTAGTGGATTGTGTTTTGGTTGCCCTCTACTGTACATTTCCTTGATTGAATAATAGTATACCTATGGCCTAGGTGTCATCTGTCTCTTTTTGGTTGCATAAATTTCTGAACTGATGTGTGGCCATCCTTCTTAACATGCTGGCTGGCATGGCACCTAATGGATTCTCACTGTTGGTGACCCTATCTCGTGAGACTGATTGCAAACCTTGTGATGGGGAGGAATTTGGTGCAGAACATTGGTCAGTTCATCAGGAGTTTCAATGGTTTCCATCTTGTGTATATCATTTTATTCTTGAATTCGACTGAAGCCATTCGTATTGGTAATCTGATGTTCCAATTTGTCGCCTGTCGAACTGAAACACCGAAGGAAAGACAACAACTGACTTCTGATGTGAGGACTCAAAGTATAAAAACAACCAAAAAAAAAAAAGTAAGGTTGCGCTCACCTAGTCACCTGTTCCAAATTGCTGAAACTTCTGCCTTTTCTTGAGAACTGACTGTTCCAATGTGATGGATCGATATGAACCAATGAACCATGAGTTGGATCTTGGCACAGATGATTCAATCAGTTTGTCCTATACCTTTAAAGCTGTTCTCACGAATAGAAACTGACTGATGTCTCTACGTTTTTCCCCAAGAGTTGATGGCCGTGTCATTCATTACTTTAATTTTTCAGTTTTGCTGGTTCCAATCCGATGGAAACGAAGAGGCCAGATCCTGTGGGTTCAAACTTTCAGTTTATGGTACATAGATACATACTAGAAGATTAGAATTATAGTATCATTCTGTGAATGAAAGCGTTTGTAGTCCAACGGTTAGGATAATTGCCTTCCAAGCAATAGACCCGGGTTCGACTCCCGGCAAACGCATTTTTTTTCTCTCTCTCTCTTTTTTTTTTTTTCCTTCAGAGACTTGATTTATTTATTTTCTCTTTTTTTTTTTTTTGGCAGAGATTTGATATAGGAGTTGACAGCATAGGACTAGGACTAGTATCCGATACGCGACACGTTTCCCGTTCTGTCAATAGGCATTGTTTTCTTCAATAAATATTTACCGAATGGCTATGAGATCCTATCTTCGCATTAAGTACTAGTAATAAGAAGAGAAAGTTCGGTACACGTACACACAAAAAGTAAGATACACGGCGCGCGTGCCCTGGCCGCGCAAGAACAAGAGAGAAAGATCAACCTAAATTGTTCAGCATGGAACGCAATTAGTACTCATGGACTAATAAGCAACCAAAACAAGTGTTCAGAAAATTGAATGCATTGAACAGAAGTGTAATTCTGATGAACACTTGTCTTTCCATCATTCCATGTGTGTCGATACGTTTTTCAAGTCAATCATGTGTTTCTACTACGTGTCATTGTATTGTGGGCCCAACGTACACAACAAATCTGCTGGATTGTGAGCTTCATGTATGGCATTGCGACAGTTTCTTTGCATTTGGATATGACAAATGTTTGGATTTAAAACGTCGTGCTCCTATGTGTACTATATGTGAATTTTGGAAGTACTAATAATAAGGTAACAATTTGGTCTTGCTAAATAAATAATCCCCAGACGTTTGTACGAGTCCATGCATACATGTGGTGCTCATGTATGTGTTCAGTTTTTTATTGTTCGGGAAACATAATAATTGTTCGGGAAACAGAATAACGTACAAACAAAAATATACATGCATAACATATGCATGACAAAAAAGTAAATGTGGTACGAATGTATGATACTTAAAACAACAAACAAATTACGTGACATGGTACACGACATGTTTAAAAAAGTTTAACGTGGCATAGGGATTTGTACAAAAATTAATTACTTTCCATCCGAGTGTATTGCAGATAAATGGAAAGGGTCCACGGTTGTTGGCCGATGCATGCCACATCTCTCTGATATCAAGGAATTGAACACGACCTTTTTTTTTTTTCTTTTCCTTGTTACTTTTTCTTTAATTACCCTATTATATATAAATCAATAAATATCAGTAGCTATAATTTATTTGAGCTGCTCCATCCATCATAAAATTTAAGGCATCAAATAAGTATACAAAAATTATTATAATTATAAGGTATTCTAGGTGAATTAATTAACTCCTCCCAAAGTCCCAATCACATCCGTACCTATCATTAGTATCAACTAATAGACTTAAAATATGGTAAATAATACATATGTTAAAGGAGAGTTACATATGCGATTTGTATTAATTACTCTATAATTTAGAAGTGCTACCCTTCCTTCTTTCCAGCACCCGACTTGCCCTTCTCGACGTGGCCCCGCTCCTCCCCAAGCGCTCCCTCTATTCCGGCGGCGGGTTCTAGAGGCGGCGCCGTCAACGAGGTAGGCAGCTCCTCCTTCTTCCTCCACCTCCTCCTCCTGGATCTGGGGGTTAGGGTTTCGGTGAACCTCCCCCCTCCCTCTCTCCCAACTCCGATGATCTTAGAAAATTAAAAGGAGCACCTAGGGAGGCAGGGTGGTTAAGCGATGGGGATGGCGGCCAAGTGATTTTAGGGGCCCTAGCGGTGGTAGAGACAGACGGGCTAGATCGAGGTGGTGGCGTCGTCCGTTTGCTAGAATTGAAGAAAGTTATGGTGCAAAGGGTCGAGAGGCCGCCACAAGCGCAATAGAGTCTCGTTGGAGCTCTGCGGATGCGGCCATAGTGGCGGAGTTTCGGTGAGACCCTATTGCGCCATGATAGGGTAGTGGGCGGTGACAGGACATCAAAGGAAAAACATGAACACTGAAAAAAACGAGTGTTGGGAGTCGAAGAAACACCTGGTTCCTACTCCTTTTATCTGCTATCGCTATGAGATATGTGTAGGTCAAACTTTATTAACTTTGATTAGATTTTTAGAAAATACATGCAACATTTATATCTCCAAATAAGTTTATTTTGAAATTATATTTAAAGATCTATCCAATAATAATAATTATGTACCATAAGTATTTATAATATTTTATTATATATATTTAGAAAGCAAGAATGACTCTTTTTTTAAGATAGGAGGGAGACATATGCATAATTTACATTTATGCATAAATTTATTTTTATTTATTTATTTATTATAATACTTTTTATATTTAAATAGTAGGTAATAATCGGAGTAGTCTTGTGTTGTGTGCAGTGGCACGGTTCCTTAAGAGAGAACAAGAGAAACTCTATGACTATCCCTTTCCAAACCATTCATCACTTTGTAGTTGACCCCAGCACTTTAAACCTGAAACTACAAATTTTGCAAAGACGAAAACACACTAAACTTTCGTCTATATATACTTACTTGCGTACTAATCCGTGTTTAGGCATAATTAGCGGAGTCATCGTCAGTCGTCACGCAGTGGTGCAACGTGCAATGCAATAGCGGCTAGCTAGCAACTAACGTACACAAGCCTGCTCCGTGCCTCCGTCCATGGCGTGGTGGAAGATGTTGCCGCCTGCGGCTAGCAAGCTCTTTCCCGCGCTCCTCCGGGCCGGCGGCACAGTGGCCTAAACTTTCGTCCCCGCCCACTTTTCAGCCACCAGCTGCCGCAAAGCGGCTCACCGCACGCCGTCGTCCATGGCAGGCACGGCGTCCCTTCCCGGCCACCTCCACCATCCCACGCAACGGCACATCGCACCGTCGTCCACGGCGGCGTCCCTCCGCGGCCACGACGACGACGACGACAACGCTGGTCGTCGACGTCGACGGCGCCCCTCCTGCCGTCGTCGCGCTGCCTCTTCGCCTACTTCATGCTGGTCGCGCTCGAGGCCGGCGGCTTCCTCCGCGGCCTCGTCCTGCTGCTCCTCTACCCCGCCATCCACTGCTGCGGCGGCGGCGGGGGCCTGGCCGTGCGCGCCATGGCCGCGGTCGCCTTCTGCGGCCTGCGGGCGCGGACGTTCCGCGCCGGCCGCGCCGTCCTGCCGCGGTGGCTCCTGGAGGACGTGGCTGCCGAGGCGCTCGACGCCGCGCGCGCCGCGCCGGCGGCGACCCGGCGCGCGTCGTGTGGGCCAGCGCCATGCCGCGCGTCATGGTGGAGCCCTTCCTCAGGGAGTACCTGCAGGTGCCGCCCGCCGCCGCCGTCGCGGCCAGGGAGATGAAGACGAAGTGGGGGTTCTACACCGGCCTCATGGAGAGAGATCGCGAAGACTGCAAGGCGATGATGGCGCTGGTGACGACGATGACGACGGCGGCACGGGAAGGCGGCGACGTCGTGGGGTTCTCCGCTGCCGGCTCCGGCGAGTTCCTCTCCGGCCCTCTGGCGTCCATCTGCAAGGTCCAAGCTTCTTCCATTGATTGTTCCCAAATCCCATGCACGACATGATCGACAGCGACGTGTACTCCATTCTTGCCACCTTGCTGACGACGACCACCGCTGACACGATGTCTCTCTCTCTCTCGCTGCAGGAGGTGTACGTGGTGAGCGCGGAGGAGCAGAGCAAGTGGCGGCGCCTGGCGCGGCGGGACTACCCGACGCCGCTCGTCTTCCACGACGGCCGTCTCGCGTTCCTCCCGACGCCGCTCAACACGGTGGCCATGTTCACGTGGCTGCCCCTGGGGGGCGGCGCTGGCCGTGCTCCGCCTCGCCATCGCCTTGTTGCTGCCGTACAGGGTGGCCACGGCGCTGCTGGCCGCGACGGGCCAGTCATGGCGCCTCCGCGGCTCGCCCCCTCCTCCGCCGCCGCCGGGACGGAAACGGCGGCGGGCCGGGCAGCTGTACGCGTGCAACCACCGCACGCTGATCGACCCGGTGTACGTGTCGATCGCGCTGGACCGCCCCGGTGCGCGCGGTGTCCTACAGCCTGAGCCGCGTCTCCGACGTGATCTCGCCGATCGGCGCGACGGTGCGGCTGGCGCGGGACCGCGCCCGCGACGGCGCCGCCATGGCGCGCCTGCTCGCGCGCGGCGACAGCGTGGTGGTGTGCCCCGAGGGCACCACATGCCGCGAGCCGTACCTGCTGCGCTTCAGCCCGCTCTTCGCCGAGCTCGGCGGCGCCGGCGGCGTCGTCCCCGTCGCGCTGGCCGCCGAGACGGCCATGTTCTACGGCACCACGGCCAGCGGGTGGAAGGCCGTCGACCCCTTCTACTACCTGTGCAACCCCAGGGCGTGCTACACGGTGCAGTTCCTCGACAGGGTGGACACGGCGGACGTGGCGGCCGGCGGCGGCGACGGGAAGGGGAAGAAGGCCGCCGTCGACGTGGCTAACCAAGTGCAGCGGCTCATCGCGGACGCGCTCGGGTACCAGTGCACCATGCTCACCAGGAAGGACAAGTACCTCATGCTCGTCGGCAACGATGGCGCCGTCGCCGCGCCGCCGCGCCGCGTTGCCGCCGCCGAGTAAGCTAGCGTGTGCTGATCACATGCTTGCGTCTGTTCGTGCTTATTGGGTGCTGCCTGCACATATATATGACCATATCCGATATCACTGAAGCTGTTTGATGCATTCATCTTTTTTTTGTCATGCCACATTTTGTGGTTATAGTAGAATGTAGAGGTTCATGTTGTGTAATTATTGTAGTGTACAAGAAAATGTAATGTACTTAAGGAAAGAGTATTGTATATGTCACATCATATATGTAGGAGTATACATATATAAGAAGATGAGTTTGTTTTATACTTCAAGGTAACATAATCAAGCAAGTTTTGGTTATGGGTTGAGTAGTGATCCTCATGCATGCATGGCCATAAGTTAGGCTAACGACAAAACGTCTCATAATATACTCGATCGGTGTTCACATAAAAATTTCCATCGCTTATTACTCAAGGAAAACATCCATGTAAACAAAATAACCTAGTTAGGCGTCTAAACTTGATGATAAAATTGATTAAATTAAACAAACAGACACGGCCGGCCATCTTGTAGTACGTAGCATTTAGACGCCGAGTGTACTTTAGGTGAACAGTGACGCGTACGTCTTTCAACATGTACCACCAGCCAGCCACACGAACAGTCTCAACTCTGCAATGTTCTGCAATTGCTTGTGGTACCAGAAGAGAAGGAGACAACGTAACCACATGCATGTACTCTTTTGGTCTCCAAGAGAGAGTAATTTGTGGTTTAGCAGCCAGAGTCTGTCAGATAGCATTGCAGTGCACAGTGCAGTGACCTCATCTCTGAAGGCAGTCTGGTTTAGTTCCAAATCTGAGTTGCTTTGTCAGGTTAGTCACAAATATATAATAAGCAATCAAAAAATGGCTCAACAACATGGGCACACCATCAAAATGAAACTGAAACACTTCTATATCTGTTGGAATATTGCAATCAATGACAAAAAAAATTCATTCATTCAGGACAAGCGATGTTCATCAGGAAGCAAGACATTTCTTTTTCACTGGCATGCATGGCCGCAGATTTTGGAATGATGGTAGCATGGGCGCTAATAAATGAGTTCGATGAGATATTCTTTTCAGGCAAGCTTGCGTTTGCCATTTCCAAGATTTATATTAGCTGCAGATGATGAGTCGACGACATTTCTGTAGCTCATAAAACCATCACTGTTGCATTGGACTGAACGACAAGTTGGAAGAGCTTGCAAGAAAAATCGATTCATCAGATGAGACCAGAAACTGCTATAGGAATAATGGGTGTAATTAAACTGCTGACAAGAAGGCAAGATTTTGGACCATGAAGAATATATATGATCATGTAGTTAGCCAGCACGTATTGTACGGCAAAATTTGCATTAATGCTTTGCTACTAGCTGCTTGTACTAGTTTGGTTATAAAAATAGATCGTATATAGGAAAAGCATAAAGCGATGTATTAACAATACAACCAGAAAAAAATGTGTAACCAAAGGAGGGTGTTTTAGGCATCAGTTTGGTCTACAATTATGCAAATTAGTCTGTTTTTTTTCTTTGTTATAAAACTAGTAGTTAAAAAATTAACATTTTATGAAAACAATATATCTCATGAAAAAAAAAACCAATGATATTCTACCACCGATACCTGCCTACCCAAAATAATTTCTCTTTAATCAGCAAGCAAAGCTAAACAGGTCTCTGGTGTCCGCTAAAAACCAAGTTTCTAAATCAATGCCGAAGATCTTTGCTGATGGATGGGAACAATAAATTCCCCTGGATTTAGAATTTGGTAGCAAGACAATAACGACAACGGCAATGCTATTGGGCTGACAGCAAACCGTCCACAGAAATTCGTGCTGCATACTGTTAGCAATTTCTCAAACTAGAATAATTAGATAGGAAGAAGAAGTAGAGTACATTAATGACGCGCCATTATCTTGAAAACGAGAATTCCTGATACCCGGCAGAAGAACATCGTTCTGGAAGCTGGAAAACCTGGAGGAAGTCAAATAGAAGCCCAGACCAGCAGCAATAGACTGTCCAGGTTCAAAAGCATCATAATAACTGCATAAACAGTATGAGAGCATGTAGTGCTTGTGAGGCCAGTCAGGCTGCAATGCAATGCAGCCGGTACATTGAAGATGGCAGGGTGAATTCAGTGATGTGTATTTTGACAGAGGGCAGCCGCCTATCGCCGTCTCGCCACCGCATTGTCGGCGTTGTGGCTGGGGACGGTGCACAATGATGTACTACTACTCCCTGTCTCCCTTCATCCTAAAATGCGAATATAAAATATATAATTCCAAAATTATATATTTAAAACTGGAAAGGATTAGTTAGGGAGGACAGAGATAATGAAGCAGATTACTGGTTAGAGACCCCTGAGGGCTGGGTGGAAGACAATAAGAAGATGTTAAATCATGCTGTGGACTTTTACAAGTCATTATTTGGTAAAGAACCTGGTAGTAATGTGAGTGTAGATGATGATTTTTCGGGGAAAAGATGAAAAGGTAATCATTGCTAAGAGTGAGCTTTTAGAAGCTCCTTTAACAGAGGAGGAGGTTAAGGAAGCTCTGTTCTACTCTTATGCTGAGGGTGCTCTGGAACCGATGGTTTACCATTCATGTTTTATCAAACCTTCTGGGAAACTATCAAGAGTGACCTAATGAACTTAGTTGTTGTGTTTGAGAAAGGCAATTTGAAATTAGATAGAATTAATTATGCTATGATCACTTTGATTCCAAAGGAATTTGAGGAAAATGTTTTAAAGAATTTTAGAACCATAACCATAAGCCTTATAAACTACAGCTTTAGGCTGTTCTCCAAATTGATCAATAATAGGCTAGTTGGGATAAGATTCATCGTGTCAAATCAGACAGCTTTTATTAAAGACAGATATATCCTAGAACTAGAAAGCATAGTAGCAGCACATGAAATAATTCATGAGGTGCATAATAAAAAGGATTCAGAAGTTATTCTCAAACTGATCATGAAAAGGCATACGATAGAATGACTTGGAAATTTTTAGAAGAGATGTTAGTTTCCAAGGGTTTCAGCCCCAAATGGATTAGAGATTTAGTACAAAGTGGGTCGATTTGTATTAGAATGAATGATGAGAATAGTGTCTTCTTCAAACCTTGGAAATGGACTATCAAGAATATGATCATGTAGCTAGCCAGCATGTATTTGTACTGCAACATTTGCATTAATTAATGTTTTGCTAGCTGTTTGCACTAAGTTTGGCTCTTATTGATAAAGTAGATTGTATATAGGCAAAGCGATGTATTAACAATACATTAATAAAAAAAATGAGTAGGCATCAGTTTGGTCTACAATTATGAAAATTACTTTTTCTTTTTTTTCCTTTGTATAAAACTAGTAGTTACAAAATTAACATTTTTAAAACCTATTTAATGAATAAAAACCAAAACCAATAATATTATTCTACCACTGATACCTATCCAAAATATTTCCTCTCAACTAAACCAACAATCAAAAGCTAAATCGGTTTGAGTATTTTGACTGCACGCTTCCTAAAACATTAGTACTCCCTCCATATAGGAAAAGAATGTCGTTTTGAACAAGGTTGTGGTTAAACATTGGGAACATAAATCACGAATAATTTTTACATTATTGAGTTTGGAAATATGAAAACCATATGAATAGATTTGTCTTGAAAAATACTTTCATAAAAGTATAAATATATCACTTTATGATGAGTATTTTTATAATAATATGAAGTCAAATTTATACTTTGGAGACCGTATCATTGTCCAAAACGACATTCTTTTTCTATACGGAGGAGTATATTATTACAAGGCTGTAAACGAGAAAGCACGTTGTGCAGCTTTTCCTGGTGTCTGCTAAGAAACAAGTTTCAATCAATGCCGAAGGATCTTTCCTGATGGGAACAATAAATTCCCCTGGACTTTAGAATTTGGTAGCAAGACAATAACGACAACACTGGTGCTATTGAGCCATCGATAGCAACCATCCACAGAAATTTGTGCTGCATACTGGCAAGATAGCAATTTCTCAAACTAGAATCGAGGAAGAAGTAGATCACATTAATAACGCGCCATTAGCTAGTGTGTGGCCACAAGTTTTTATCTCAAAGAAAACGAGAATGCCTGGTCCCTGGCTCAAGAACATCTGCAAGCTGGAAAACCTGGACGAAGTCAAATGGAAGCCCGGACCAGCAGCAACAGATTGACCAGGTTCAGAAGAAAACCTGGACGAAGTCAAATGGAAGCCCGGACCAGCAGCAACAGATTGACCAGGTTCAGAAGCATCTTAGTAACTGCATGAAGCTACACATGTTGTTCTTGTGAGGTCGGTCGGTCTGGCAGCAATGCAATGCAGCTGGTACATTGAAGATTGCCGGGTAAATTCAGTGATGTGGATTTTGACAAGGGGGCAGCAGCCTATCGCCGTCTCGCCACCGCCTCGCCGGCGTTGTGAGGGTTTGGGACTTTGGACTCCCGGGCATACCGGTGCAGTGCAGGTGCAGGGACCTGAAGCATTTGCTCCTCGTTGACGGCGAGACGGCCGGTTGACCAGACCAGCGACAGCGATGATCGCATTCTGGTTTAGTGCTGGGCGGCCTGTCGGTGGCCGTCGACGCCGCTCGTCGGCTAAGCGGCGGCGGCGGATTGTCACAGGGACCTGGTAGATCAAGTAGTTATTGGGTCATCTTTGGTCAGATTCAAATTTGTTCGATAGGCTCGTCAACTCTCATCATCATGCTTAGCATCAACACAAATAACAGGTTAGCCAAAGAAAAGGTCAAATCGGACAGTTAGCAGTTGAGACCGGGGTCTGCATCCTCTTGATGTCAGGGTAAAATGCTGCTATAGTCAGTTCAGACTGAACAAGGTGCGGACTGTCACCATCTGTCTCCGGATAATTACTGTACTGTACTGTACAGCTATGAACATTGACCACCGGCAACGTATTGTCTGTCATCCATCATCTAGAGCACTGTGAATCTGTTTGCCAAGCTTTCCTTTAAAGCCCTGATGACGTGAAATCTTTAGTCCTCAGCTTCTTTTGTCACTGAAATCTTTGCTCAACATGACAGCACAGAATTGCAGTGCAGTAATAATAAAACTTCAAACGTTTCAGAGTTCTATCTTTACGACTTTACCCAACCCAACTACGTGTGTGTGGCAATATCAAGGCTTCTTTGTGAACTCAGTGGGACGGTAATAAAACTGCTTCATCAAATGCGAACTATGAAGCCATAGCAAAACAAGTACCCAACACAGATTATCTGTTCCGAGAAAAGAGGAAACTGTCAACATTTTCATAGGCCTGCATTATGCAGCCTGCTAGCACGAGGAAATCCCACAGAAAGTACCAGATGCAAGTTCTACTCCCAGTGCGCAACGGTGCTTAACTACGGATTAGAAAATAACCCCCACAATCATGCATAGTTCATACAGGAGTTGAGTCAAACCCTAGTGACCAAAAGAGACTCGCTACGCTTCCTCTTCCCTAGAAGCTGCAAAAGTTCCTCAGTCGTCAGTTCCAATATGCCAGGTCTTCAGGCATAACTTCCACACTTTAAGGTTCCTCACTTGTCAACCTGCAAAACGTTTTGAATGTAAACAAATGAGGAGCACATAATGCTATCAAACTATGAAGTTTTGAAACTAAAGGCATTAGTATGTAAGGAGCTTGGTGCAGGTATATCTCTAGGCAAATAAACATAACGAGCATGTCAGATTAAGTGATCTACCATGTTCAGAGACTGGTGATGATGTAAAGAAATAAATGACGTATAGTGTTGAGAAGGTCACATTAGAGAAGTCTATGGGTTTAAGAGTGAACGAAAGCTTTAAGGTTCCAGCATGTTTTTTTGTTTCTCAAGAATGTGCAGTCTACATGCCATTTTATAGAGGATAAACGGTTGGCAACATACATACAAACTGAAATAACAGGAACAACAACAAAAATACCACAACCAAACAAGAAAAAAATAACAAAAATGAAAACATAAGATGCCAAACAAAACACATGGTAACACACTCTAACAAGAACGCTGAATGCTAACTGAAGTCGCAAGTTATGAAACTCATTGTAGAGGGACAATGCTCTGGGTGAGGCAACCCTCTGCGAACTTATGTGTTGGCTGCCCTGCATCGGATATGAATAGCAAGTCTAATGTAAATCTTGGATCTCTGAGACGCCTTAGTCAATGCACCCCCAAGGTTGCAACTCAACAAAACTAGTGAAGGATTTGTAGACTTGATTTGGTAAAGAAGACACCTCAGCTTCGGTTGGCCACTTGTGATCATCTGTAACACCTGGTTGCAGAACCACTTCAGCAATGATAAGCTGAAGAAAATCTACTAGAACCACAACAGTTAGATCGCCTTTGAATTTGATGCACCGGACCAACAATTGGGATGCAAAGCCTGGCACACCGATTGCTAACTGGCAGTTCATCAAAATAACACTGCAAACACAGGGTGCAAGATCTGCCACTAACTTCCCATGCTGTCTGCAGTCCTAGCAAAACAAAGTACTTCACACCTTGGCCCACTTCAGAGACGGGTAAGACAGAGAGAAGAGTTCTTGAGTTAGCATGGATCAGCAAATTGAAACACGCCCATGGCTTGTTCGGTTTGGTCCTGTCAATTGTTAAAGCATGGTTGCAAGAAGATTGGCAGATTGGAATGAGAAGCATCTATCTTTGGGTGCTACATAGGTCCTTCCTAAACCAGTAGCATAAGTCCTGCCAACATATGTGATGCATGTTTTCAAATCTGTGAACATTTATCCTAACGATTTTTATTTTTTTGGCAGGGAGATAAGAAGACAAGAGGTTGATTACATGGGAGAAAAATGGTGTTTCAAGATTGCCTAAATCATGTGGAGGGCTTGGGTTTCAAGACTGGAAGGCTTTGGTTTCAAGACTGCAGCTTGATTAACTCCTTGCAAGACAAGCATGGTGACTAATTTAGTTGCCAGAGAGTGGGCGTACAAGATTGTTAAAGGCTAAATAATACCAAGCAGGTGAACTAACTGATATCGTGTTCAGGTCACTAGTGTCTCTTGCCATGCAGAGCTGGACATGGGCTTGAGCTATTGAAGAAATGACTAGTTTGGAGAGTTGGTTCCAGCAGCAAATTTTTAAATGTGAAGAAACAGGTGGATTTCATGACAACTATCAGGACATATTTAACCAAGTAAAGTAAAACCTTAAGTGGGTTTGAGATGGGTGTCATAGCTTATAAAAACAACCATGGTCATGAATGGAACTAAAACCTTATCTGAAACATTTGCTATTATTATGATTCGACAAAGGTTCTAAACATATTTTTACCTAATCAGGTGCAGGATGATATTTTACAATTTTAGCCAGACATTTATGAGAAGATAGAAATTTTTACAGCATGCCAGTGTTCTAGGGCAGTAAGGCAAGGTATAGTGCCATGGATATGCCTGGGCGTCTGTATAAATCAGGAAAATGTTAGAAGATAGATCATAGATGGTCCATTGCCATTCTTAGATCAGCAGTCCTTGCAACTCAGTTAACCCATCAGTCCACTGTCCACCTGGACCTCATTGCATAGGCAGCAACTTAAAACCATGCTAAAGCCATGGGCACAAGATAATAACAATGCTGATGGAAATCGAAAAATATGGAAGACTATATGGTCCACTGATGTACCACAGAAAGTCAAGGTGTACATGGTGTCTGTGTCTTGCTTACAATGGTTTGCGTACCTAGGAGAATCATCATTGGATAACACTTCCTCCAGATGACAAACGTAAAGTCTGTGGAGTGGGAGCACAAAGTGACTATCATGCAGTTGTGAGATGCAGTGAAGCATTTGCTCTTTGATCTGCAACGCATAAGATGTCACAATTACCAAGTGACTGCTTTTGGGTTGTTGGGGCTAGAATCGTTGTTTGGTTCTTGCAGTGGTACCAGGCTTCATGGCTTTCGGAAGAAATTAGAACTTCAGTGAGAAGTTCCAGTACCATTTTTACAAAATGGCATGGTACATGTAAGGGAGATCATACTATTAAAGGCTCAGTTCAGTTTCCAGTGAATAACAGAGATAATACATGCTGTTCATCAAAATGTGAAACATTGGCCATGGGGTGATAGGAAAAATGTGAATCGCCATAAAGGATGGTGTGATCCATACCAGGAAGATTCAGGGGTTATGTTCTTACTGTATTGCGGACTATCCACGATCCAGTGGCAGTGGTGGAAGGTGAATCTTTAGTGTGTCTAGAACAGATTATGCTGATTGCTGGCAGAGTGGCAGGTGAGTGCATGTGGACACCATTGATTCTTGAATCAGACTTGATCCTACTGACCACATGTTACTTCCAAGTATCCACAAGTTATATCCAGTGCTTTGGAACATGATAAATTTAACTAAGAATATGTAAAAGGCAGTTGAAAAAAAACCCACTTACAATGCTTAAAAGTAAGATTCTATACAAAAAAAAAGTTAAATAAGCTGGGAGGAATGCTACAACCTAGCAACCACACGTTACTCAATCGACAAGTTACATCCATGAACTAGAAAAATTACATCCTTCTCGCTTTTCAAAATCCAACTTGCAAAGAAGATATATAATTGGTGCATGGAAATGTAGTAGAGAGATAAAACTCTCCTTTTCTCAAGGTGGCAGGATCATTTTTTTTTTTTCATATTAGTAAAATTGGGGACCCAAATAGAAAGGTTCTCTATTTAGGCGTTCCATTTTTTTATCTTGCCTGGTTCTCAGATATGCTACAGTGTTAGATAACATAGCAGCTGCATTTGGAAGCGGATGATAGCATGATACTAAATAAAGTTACAAATCTAAAACACGTCATGCCAACAATTACCAGTTGACCAAGTAATAGAAAAGCTCTTTATTTTTCAAGGAACAGGTACAGGAGATCTAAGCAACACACCATACTCACTGGGAAATTACCATTCAATGTCCTCATACACCTCGTACTCAATTTGAGCTACTTGTGATACTCTCTTAAACTTCAGAATTTCAATGCAAGCTTCCAAGCTGGAACTTTCATCAGCAACACGGTGAGCAATAGTGAAGTTTTCTAGCACTTGAGCGTTTGATAAAATGAACTTTACGAACTGCAGCTCATTGTATGATAGGAACACATCAATCAATTCCATAATGCACAGGCACCGAAACAAATCGCCATACCCATGTGTATTCCAAAAATCTTGGTTTACTTCGAAATGATGAGGAATACTATACCTTGAAACAGGGACTGTTTTCCATATGGAAATTAGTTAAGTGATAACAAAAACGAAGAGAAGAAACTCATAACAGATAATAGATTTACCTTAATCTTAAGGCCCCTTATGTTTGGACAACAACTTAAGAAGTGCAGAATTAAAACAATACGTGCTGGATCACCCAGATTAGCATCTGTTGTTAAATATTGCAAGTTCTCAAATTTAGTTGGGATTTTCAATGGCGTCATAGC
>JADLZL010007232.1:0-74122 GCA_015844335.1 Chrysopogon serrulatus
TGTCCCATGTTTCAAGAGACTCGGGGGCTACACCCGGCGGGAGCGCTCGCGCGCACCCATCGAAAGAATACGAATCGGCCCCTTTGTTGACGGTAGATAACGATCATTTTTAACCGTCAACTAAATGCATAAAAGAGATCACCACTAGAAAACAATAGGGGTTATAACTGAAAATTTCCACGAGTTTTGGTGATTTCCCATTTTTTGCAGGATTATTCTAGAAAAGAGAATTTGGACGATTTAATTGCAAGATTTGCACGAAACTTAACCGCAACGAAAAATATGTGCAACAGACTCAGGAAGGTTCTAGAAAACACCAGAAGAAAGTGGAGCCCGTGCCACGGAGAAGTGGGGCCGGCCGGCCCCACTGGCCAGGCCGCCCGGCACCCCCTGGTGGGTCCCACCTGCCAGCTTCTAGAGTGTTCCTCCATCGCCTTTGAGGATCAATCTTAGCCCTATGTGAAGTCAGTTTGATCTAACGGCCATCGTTTCCTCCGCCGGGCTATAAATATGTGCGTGCCTGCACCCCCAGGAGTAATTAGGGTTTTGCCTCAATTCATTTGTCAAGATTAGACTAGAAGCTAGGGTTTCTAGAGATTAGAATTAGAGCTCAAGTTCTTCAAGTTCTAGATTAGGTTTAGCTAGCAAGGTTCAAGTAGAGTTGGGCGCCGCTCGAAGCTTCGATCTACAAATCAAGAGATTGGTAATTTGTATCTTGTTTATGACTTTGTTCTTAATTATTATATTGCTACTTATTAAGTTCTTAGTTTGCTCTAGTTGCATTCTTGATATAGTTATGATTGGTGATGATTATAGTCATATGTTCGTAAAGCGCCTAATTCAATACTCGAGTGGGTTAGGTAGTATGTATTATGTAAGCATGGTGCTTAGATATCATATATACCTACGATTGCATCCCGATGTGCCGGGTAGTGTGGTAGATCGTAGGCGTACAGGCCTATTGAGTCCCTCGTATTCCACCCCCTCGCATGTAGGCTAGTAGAGCGCGGTCGCGAAGGAGGTGACTTATGTCTCAATATCCTCCTTAGTTGATGCTCCTTATGCTGTTTTCTGAATTGGTTATACTATAGATGAAAGTGTGTATATTGATGTGATCTGTAGACTTATTATTTAGGGATAATCTGGAAGTTCTTTACTTTAGCCGAATCTCCTGTCTGACCAAATCATTTTAATTGAGTCTTTAATCTCTGTCTCTGGAAAGTCCTATTATTTCATGTTTATCTTGACTCACCCCTGCTAAAAGCATTAGAGTGGTTGATTACTATAGGATTGCACATTTAAAGTCATAGTCATAATTCTTTTCTATCCCCTTTTAGATGGATCCAACGCAATAAACGAGTTTTCCTTCAGGATTAAAATAAATCAACGATACTTGGGAATCTTACCAGGTGAAATGCTACAACAGGAGAATTATCTGTGTGCTTGCAGATATATTCTATAGAGTTATTTTTAGAGTAGACAAGTGTAGATTCTTTTCCAACATTTTTGGCATCATGTTAGGGATGACAACTTAACGCGAAGTGATGTTAGAAATGTCAACAAGCATTTCTAGCGCCGTTGCCGGGGAACTCAACATTTATTTGCTAGGATAATTTCATTAGGTGTATTCGATTTTTCAAAGAAAATATTTTTCAAAAGAAAAGAGTAATATGACTATAGACATAAATACTTATAGGTAGATCAACACCTTTTGCTTTAACAGGCTTACTCTTGTTTTGTTTTTGTTTATATTCTATGCAGGGTAAGTGCAAGATTGGTTGTGTGCTATCAACTCTCAGCAATAAGAAGCAACCAAGACCCTAAAGAAGCTAGATACCAGTTGAGAAGCTATGGCTGAGAAGACGTTGCATGAATTCTCTGCTCTAAGCACTGAGAACATTCGCGTTGGACCAACTCTCAACATTGGAGAACATGATTATGAACTTAAACCAAGCCTCATCAATATGGTGCAAGCTATCACATTCAGTGGAAAGAAGGATGAGGATGCTAGTGCTCATTTGCAGAATTTCCTGGAGATTTGCAGCACCATCAACATCAAGAACATATCTCAAGACGTTGTGCTACTTCGTTTGTTTTCATTCTCATTGGAAGGAAAGGCGAAGCAGTGGTTCTATCAAATTAAAGATCAGATTGAGACATGGGAAGGATGTTCAAAAGCTTTTCTAGAAAAGTTTTTCCTAGTAGGCAAGACCAATGCATTACGAGGGAAGATATCAGAATTCTGCTAGTAGAAAGGTGAACCTATTCCAGAAGCTTAGGAACACTTTTAAAATTATATCTCAGATTGCCCCATCATCATGGAATGGAAGAATGGTTACTCATGCAAACATTCTATCATGGATTAACACCAAAGTCACGTGAACAACTAGATGCCCTTTGCTGAAGGATCATTTATATCACTCGACTCTTAAAAAAGCCAGAAGTCTTATGGATAAGATATCAGAAAATCAAAGCTAGACATACAATAGCCAAACATGTCATAAGAGTGAAGAAGTTTCAGAGGAAGTGTGTGCACTATCAACCAAAATGGATGTACTATTGAATTGGCTAGAGCAAAGAGCCAACTATAAAAGTGATCAAAAAGCCAATCATGACGCATTCAATTCTCAGAATCAATGTGGGGAATACTTCGGAGTTGAATTTGCTAACTCCCTAGAGAAGATCAATACTATTATCAAGTCCACTTCATAGAAGCAAGGATGGAGTCAACCTCAAGGTAAGTATCAAGGTAATAATTACAATTCTTCCAATAAAAAACAACCACCCTTGAGAGAATTAATTTTAAAACAAGCTAGAATTAACGAGAACATTCATAAGAAGATTGCTTTCAATGATGCAATCTTAGAAGGAATAAACTCTAAATTGGATGATTTTTCTTCTGCTGTGAAAGAACAAATAATATTTAATAAGAAAATAGAATTGCAAATAGCCCATTTGGCTTCTACTTTGTCTACTACCGCTAACCCTGAGCAAGTAAAAGGAATATCCACTAGAGGAGGTAAATCAACACGTGATCCACCTTACCCAAAAGGGGCAGGAGACCACCACAATTAGAGCAGATAGAGGAAGAAGTAGAGAAGGATAATATAGAAGAAGTTATACCACAGGGTTTGCCACAAGATCAAGAGTTATGCCAAGACTTTCATGACACAAATCTCTTACCATTTCCACATAGAAATAGAAGGGCTAGAACAGATGAACAATTTAGTAAGTTTGTAGAGGTAATTTAGAAATTATATGTCAATATTCCGTTGCTAGATGCCATGCAGGTGCCTACATACACAAAATACCTTTGAGATATCCTCAACAACAAAAGACCACTACCTTCTACGGAAGTCATTAAGCTTACCGAAGAGTGTAGTGTGGCAATTCTGAATTCTCTTCCTGTCAAGAAGAAGGATCCAGGATGCCCTACCATTGATTGTTCAATCGGAGATCAGAATTTTGAGAATGCCTTATGTGATCTTGGAACTAGCGTTAGTGTTATGCCCAAGAAGGTCTTCGACAAGCTCAACTACTCTACGCTTACACCTACTTCGATGTGTTTGCAACTAGCCGACCAATCAATTCGCTATCCCACAGGGATCGCGGAGAATATTCCGGTAAGAATCCGAGACTTTTTCATTCCTGTAGACTTTGTAGTACTTGATATGCAGGAAGTAATGAAGACACCACTCATCCTCGGGAGATCATTCTTAAACACTGCAAATGCACACATTGATGTTGGAGCTAGGGAGATCAAATTCACTATTAATGGAAAAGAAGAACGATTCCCATTTAAGCCACGATCGGAACAATGCCAAATATTAAAGTGTCATGAGAAACAAGAATCAAGGTCATCATCTCCAGGACTGGAGATCAAGCATAAAGAATAATCAGACTCGAGAAGTCCGATTCGGTGGACTTAAAAACCCCAAACCTTTGTCGGGAGACATATGGGACCCACACACATCACCTCACATCCCATCTCAACCACCATTATTCACCACCATCCAAACTCTCCACTCACTTCACTCACATGCATGTAGTGTGATTCCCAATCAACCTGCCAACAAAGAGCATCCAAGAGGGCAGCATCTGTAGCAATGTCGACACCGGAGAAAGGAGAAAGGAAATGGCCAAGGTGTGGGGCCGGCCGGCCCCACCACACATGCCGGCCGCACCCCCTTCTTCCTCTTCCTCTCTCTTCACTCATTCTCTCCTCTTCCATTCACAAGCCCAGAGAACTTTGCCTCCCTCTGTTCTTCATTATGAAGAACACAACTCTCCAAAATCCCACCATTTGCTTAAGAAAAACCTAGAAAAAAATAAAAGAGAAGGAGATTAGAGTTTTGCTCAAGGTTTCATCCAAGGGAAGTGATCTCTCACCCTCTCTAACCCTTCTCCATCAGTTGTTTTTGTTTGTTCTTGTTCTTGTTCTTAAAGATGAGCAAGAAATTGAAGAGTGCGGCAAAAAGCATTGGAAGGGCACTCTCCTTCCGCTCAACTCGGAGTCAAACTTCATCACGTGCACCTTCACGAGCCGACTCCGAGATGGACGTGGATACACCATCACCCGCTGTCCATGCATCATCATCCCAAGGTGAGCAGCCAAGGTATATCCTCATGGACGACTCTCAAATTACTTTATTCACTAGAACCATGAAGGGAGTATTTAATGCAATTAAAGACAAGGAGTTTTTCCATACACCGGTGTTTGATAATACATTACTTGTAGCAACCGGTATGGACACTGAATTTGAGTTAGTCTTTAGAATAATGGGATGGGAAAATGCTTGTGCTATCACTGAGGAAGGTAGTAAACTACTCACCATGGAATTTTTGAGTACATTAGAACTTGGTCCGGATGAGATAAAATTTAGACTTTTTAACCAAGAGCACACTGTCACATGGAAGAACCTTAGTGTCATGCTAGGTTTTTCACCTGGGTGTCCAGTAGATATTGATAATGCTCTAAAAGATTTTGATAGAACACAAGTATGGGAGAGTATTTCTGGTAAAAGGTTTTGTCATAAATAAACTCACAACTGAGGAGATATATCACCCTACTTTACGCTTCATGCATAAATGGTTAGCTGTCACTTTCTTTCCTAGGGAAGAATTAGGCACTATTAGAATTGAGGAACTAAAATTACTATATGCCATGATTAAAAAGAGAAGTGTTTCACCTGTTAAATACATGCTGAATTACTGGACTCATGTGCCTGCCATGAAAAAAAGTGTGGTATTACATTTATTTCTGGATTACTCGTATTGCTTCAATGTTAGGGATGTTAGAAAGTGCTACTCTCACATTTATTCCTGCACCTCGAAGAATAATTGGATATGAATTCTTTAAGCATGCTTATTTACATAAGACAATAAAATTTACATGATTTACAAGAATTTTGACAATGAGTATGAGCTGCCAGATAGAAAACTTGGTCTCTATAAGGTAGAGAATTTTGTTCTTGACTTGCAGACAGGTAGGGCGACTATTGGGAGGAGTCCCTCAGCATGCTTTTCTGGGACACAGAGACCGAACTACTAGGGAGCGGATTCTACACCATAGGGACCAGTATACACTGCCTTCATGGGTTTTGATCAGCCACAGCCGTCACACCAGACTACACAGCCATGGACACACAACACTGCATGGGAGGGTTACACCTCTTATTAGGAGGGGGAGTCATCTTTAGGATGGGGACAATGGGAACAAGGTAATACTTCTTATTCGCAGGAAACAAAGTATGAGAGGGGACGAGCATCCTTCTCCACATGCCCACACACAGACTTTAGTACCGGTGGCCCATTTGCATTCCATACACCCCGCTAGAGGACGACTACCTCCAGCCTCGAACAGCACGGACGACCTCCAGCTACCTATGGTGGAGCCCCTCCTTTTGAGCAGTTTGGACAGCAGCTGACTAGCTTAGGGGAAGGACAGGAGAGATTTCAGACCACACTGGACCAGACAATGGCATGGCAGCACCAGATGGACAACAAGGTGAACACATTACAGTAGTCTCATGACCAGGGGCAAGAGACCCTGGCATACTTGATTCAGAGTCTAGGACTCGAGTACCCACCGCCACACCCGGAGCAGTGAGATAGCTTGGGGGAGGACCCCCCGCAAGGTGAGCACACTTCACCTTTGTTTATATTTATCATCTCTTTATTTTAGCATTTACTTTCGTGTTCTTAGTTCTTAAAAAATGCAAAACCAGAAAACAAAATAAAAAATTTTTTATTGCTTTCTTTAAATCTTTGCAATTTAATTCATGCATGGTAAAAAATAAAAACTCAAAAACAGAGTGTGTAAAAAGATTTGCTTTAATTTCCAGTTATTAGTAGAACTTGAAGGCTAGACTTCTTTGAGCTATCAAAATATCAAATATGATTTCCTTCACATGCTTAGTATTTAAATTTAGATTCTCCCACAGATTGAATGAAGTTGACCTCATATAAAAATTTATTCTAAGCTTAATATCTGTGGGTAGCATATTCTTGATTCTAAGTCTAGATAATAATTGGACATGATTAAAGAAGGTCAAAACTGCTATTTATCTTACTCTAAAAAGATGCTAAAATTCTGAAGATTTACTTTTTAAAAAATACAAAATATTACTTGATGATATCTTGTATGACAATGCTAAAATTACTACCAGAGCCATATTGAATATTTAGGCTAGAAAGCTTTTTACATATTACTACTTGTCATTACATTGAGTTTGATCAACCTCTGTGACCCTAATGAGAGACTTGTCATGTTTTTAAAATCAAAAATTACTTGCACTCCACTTATATATGCACTACTCTACACGGGAGTAGGCGTAATAACATGCCATTCCACCTTTTTCAAAAAATGTTTTACTCCTACACTGCGAGGAAACACCAAAAATATTCCATTAGGATAGCCACCAAATAAATGTTCAAAATATCTTTGTTGTTATCTCTCAATCTTATATGCCAAAAAGGGAAGTATTGTGAGCTATGTAAAATAAATAAATAAAATAAATGGACAAGTGTCCAAGAAGAAGAAAAAAAAGAAGAAAGAGAAGAAAAAGAGAAAGAAAAAGAAAGTAAAAGAAGATAGCTCACAATTCCTGACAAGTTTCTGAATTTCCAAAAGAGAGATATGAATGAGCATAGTAGAATTAGGATTATCAGTTTCCACCAAATATCCATCATATTCCACACACATGCACATCTTGATTTGATTGTATGACTTGCTTCTCTCTGGATCCATTGTTTGATTTTACAATATATGTTTTGCAAGTAAGTCATCTATGATTATTTCCATACCTATGAGCTCCATATAAACCTTTAGATATAGGTTGAAACAAAGGCATAAGCTTCATTGCCTTGGTAAGGAACCAAAAATACCACATATATGAGAGACTTGAGAGTGTCATACAAAACATCTCTGAGTTTTATTTCTGAAAATCCATAAAAACTCTAGAAGATTGGTGGAATAGAAGAGTTTGGGACATAGTGCTTGACTTGATCTGTCTATTTTTCAATTGCTCATGACCCAAGGTGAAAGATGTTAAGCTCCATGGTTGAAAAGAATAAGAGTAAGTTTAAAAATGAGGCCAATAAATTTCAACCTGGAGAAGAATTTTAGTTTGAATGCTTGAGTATTTGTTGGAAGTTATTAAATAAATATGAGAAACCCTAAGTATTAATTTTTCCTATCATTTTTAGAGTTAGCTTTGCTAGGGACTAGCAAAGGTTTAGCTTGGGGGAGCTTGTTGACGGTAGATAATGATCATTTGTAACCGTCAACTAAATGCATTAAAGAGATCACCACTAGAAAATATAGGGGTTATAACTGACAATTTCCATGAGTTTTGGTGATTTCCCATTTTCTGCAGGATTATTCTAGAAAAGAGAATTTAGAGGATTTAATTGCAAGATTTGCACGAAACTTAACCGCGATGGAAAATATGTGCAACGGACTCAGGAAGGTTCTAGAAAACACTAGAAGAAAGCGGAGCCCGTGCCACGGAGAGGTGGGGCCAGCCGGCCCCACTGGCCAGGCCGCCCGGCAACCCTTGGTGGGTCCCACCTGCCAGTTTCTGGAGTGTTCCTCCACCGCCTTTGAGGATCAATCTTAGCCCTACGTGAAGTCGGTTTGATCTAACGGCCATCGTTTCCTCCGCCGGGCTATAAATATGTGCCTGCACCCCCAGGAGTAATTAGGGTTTTGCCTCAATTCATTTGTCAAGATTAGACTAGAAGCTAAGGTTTCCAGAGATTAGAATTAGAGCTCCAGTTCTTCAAGTTTTAGATTAGGTTTAGCTAGCAAGGTTCAAGTAGAGTTGGACGCTTAGCTCGGAGCTTCCGATCTGCAGTCAAGAGATTGGTAATTTGTATCTTGTTTATGACTTTGTTCTTAATTATTATATTGCTACTTATTAAGTTCTTAGTTTGCTCTAGTTGCATTCTTGATATAGTTATGATTGGTGATGATTATAGTCATATGTTCGTAAAGTGCCTAATTCAATACTCGAGTGGGTTAGGTGGTATGTATTATGTAAGCATGGTACTTAGATATCATATGTACCTATGATTGCATCCTGATGTGCCGGGTAGTGTGGTAGATCGTAGGCGTACAGGCCTATTGAGTCCTCTGTATTCCACCCCTCGCATGTAGGCTAGTAGAGCGGACGCCGAAGGAGGTGACTTATGTCTCAATATCCTCCTTAGTTGATGCCCCTTATCTTTGTTTTTCTCGAATTGGTTATACTATAGATGAAAGTGTGTATATTGGTGTGATCTGTAGACTTATTATTTAGGGATAATCTAGAAGTTCTTTACTTTAGCCGAATCTCCTGTCTGACCAAATCATTTTAGTTGAGTCTTTAATCTCTGTCTCTGAAAAATCCTATTATTTCATGTTTATCTTTATTGTTTATCTTGACTCACCCCTACTAAAAGCATTAGAGTGGTTGATTACTATAGGTTTGCACATTTAAAGTCATACTCATAATTCTTTTCTATCCCCTTCTAGATGGATCCAACGCAATAAATGAGTTTTCCTTTAGGCTTAAAACAAATCAACGATACTTGGGAATCTTACCAGGTGAAATGCTACAACAGAAGAATTATCTGTGCGCTTGCAAATATATTCTATAGAGTTATTTTTAGAGTAGACAAGTGTAGATTCTTTTCTAATATTTTTGACATCAAGTCAGGGATGACAACTTAACGCGAAGTAATGTTAGAAATGTCAACACCCTTCACTGCAAGTCCCTGCGGGCATGGACCTATGCCCGCAAGGACTCGGGGGGGCCAAATAACCGGCCTGCTAAGCCCTTGGCTAAACGACTTTGCAGCCCATCATTAGGACCTCACTTCAGCCCATCGAACGGCTGGCGTCGCGGTCCGCCATCCTGCCCTATAGTGGAAGGGCCAGTGGGCCGAAACAGGAGGAACGCGCCGCGCAGCCCCAAGGGGGGTCAGAGCCACAACCCCCGGGACATGCGGCTCACGCGACCCCTCACTCGGACAGAGGGGCCTCCGGGTCTCTGACCCCAGGGGAAACGACTCGTGCGACCCCCGCGTTCACCTTCACCCCGAAGCAACTCTAGGCTTGCACCACAAGCCTGGCAGCGGCGCTATAGCCTGGATTCTCGCACGACGCAATGCCAGTGTCAACCGACGTCCACTCCGTTTGTGCCCTGCGCAGGGTATGGACGGGTGCTTTTTGACCACACTGTTAGCTTATGTAGGGTATAGAATGTCATTTGACTGCACTATTAACTCACGCAGGGCATGGGGCACCATCTAACTACACTGTTAACGTGACGGACCGGACAGCCTGTCTGCCACAACCCATGCCCGCACAACGTGACACTATTACACCTAACCCCATACGACGCGGGTCCTAATGAACTGCTCACCCTTTCAGTCTACTGCTAGGGCATGGGCAAGCGCTCCCATGACACGACTACACCGGCGACGACCCACGATGATGCAGCGTACTAGGGAAGGGAGGACGCCCCGACCCCCCCCCGAGAGGGTGGACGAATCACTCCACCGGTGTCCTTTTTTCTCTGCACGTTGCCACCATCACTCCACTATAAAACCCGTGTATGCGACCCCCTCCCTTCATCTATAAAAGGGAGGGCAAGCCACCCAACGAAGACAAGCCATTAGCATTCTATCGACATCCATCAAACACACACACACGCCAACGATATTGGCACCACGCTCAATCACAGAGACTTGGGAGCCCTCTCCCTCTCTCGAACCGTTTGTAACCCCTACTGCAAACTGCCGCTAAGTAACACAGCTCGCTTCCACTGGACATAGGGTCTCTCGCCTGAACCAGTATACGTCTTTGTGTCCTCTTAGCGAACCATCCGGGTATAAACACGCATCTAGAAATTTGCTGGTTGGTGTTTACTCGAAACATCGATAGTCACAAACCTTTGAGGTTGGCAGAAGAATAAATCTAGAAATTGTAGGTTAGAACAAACAAAACACATTCTCATATTATCTAAACTAGTATATTGCCCATGCTAAAATTATTGTTGTACCAATCAAAGCTTACAGAGTAACTTTTCCAAATTACAACACAAATTAACCGTTGTAACTATGTCTTGATCTATTAAAGTTGACATCAAGAGATAGCAAACTTTCTGCCAATCTTCTCTATCTAGATAAGAGGCTCAGTAAGCAGGTCCTTGGTAACAATAAACCCCATGGCAACTGGCAAGATCAGCAAGGTGTGTGCGGAGTACATTTCTGTTGATCTTCTTAGCAGCAAGCATGAGATGACCGATATACCAACTCAAATCATCACGGGCAATAATTCTTCTGGTTCCTGTCAGTGCTAAAACTAAGTGTTGTGAAACAATGCCTAGCCCCAACAGGCACCTCTTCACGAAGTGATCTCATCCATCAAGTTCAGGATTAGTGGATAGGACTAGGTAGTTAGTTTCTCCCAAAGGCCACGTCCTTTGGAAAGAGTCGTGTCCCTTCGAGATACCCCTTCACTTGTATAAATATATTTTAGAGATCAATGAAAGCAACAGTTCTTCCAATCACTTGTTCATTTACATTCACGCTTAACACGTTATCAGCACTTTGCTCTAAAGAACAAGAGAAAGGAGAACAACAGAAGACGTCACATGTCTCTGTACCATCACCGATGTGCCCTGGTTCAAGAAGAACGGATGCTGATGTTCTTCATCTTATTCACGAACTGCTTTGCAACTTGTTCATAACGAATGATGAGATCGAGATTACATCAAAATACGAGAAGTCACGCAAGCATCCATGAATGCTTGCTTGCAATTATCAAAGTCACTATATCAAATCCATTTTACATGGAACTATTGGTTTTTGGGAACTATATTGAGTACCTTATATCCATACCAATAATGGTTTAATTGAATCTCTTATTGAGAATCAAATTAATTGCATGCCTATTAAAATAGAATTGTAATTACCAGCACTAAGTTGGTTTCAGGCGGCCTTACACACCGCATCGTTAAGTCAAATTCATCAAGCTGCACTTATAAACTCCCTCCATTGCACTCTGTATGTGGAACTTTGGCCACAGCCAAATAATTCCCATCTGCGCATCAAGTATGTTTGCACATACCGATATCACCACCCTAACATACCAATGGGCATTAGGGATTCCAATGAGGTCTTATTATCCGTCATTCATTGAATACCTCGGATCTCTATAAGGGGATTTATATATTGCCCGTATGTTGATCATAATTTGAGGATGATTCTAGGCATTAGGGGGAGATTTATACCACAAAAAGAATACCAGGAATCAAGAGTATCATATATTGATAATCAAGCCTCATATCCACATACCAAAAAGAATCTAAACCAAATCGTTTAGAACATCTTATATTTGCATCATATTGCAAATAATCTGCCAGAAGCATTTACTGATAATAAAGATATCACAGAATCCTCTTATCCTTCTCATATGCGCCTGAAAGAATGGAGGTACCAATTAAAACCATTCGACTCCCACTTCCAAAGAAGAGGGGCAGAAGTACGGCCGCTCCTAAGGAAAATGCTCCAAATAAGTGTCCGAGGACTGAGGATTAGATCCCAAAAATCAGTAAATCCAAGCCAACCTCAAATTGGTACACACGTAAATGGATGAGCATCCAATACTAGGATCAAAATCCACCCGGATCAACGGTGCACCCAAATTCTGATCTTGGGATAACGGAACACCCTGACTCTATAATTATGGGAAATGACTTTGAGTCCAAAAGGGTTAAAATTTTCACATGCTATATTGATTCCAATGAATCAATCATTAAAAGACTACAAATTGTTGTGAAATATACTCCTCAAAGATTGCTATTCACCTTACTAGATCCAGACCAAAAGTCCTTGGCAGAGTGTCTTTAACACTCAAATTGGGTCAAACTAAAAGGTGGCAATTAAGGAGATCGCTCTCGTACCACAGTAATCTCTTCTCACATAGTTTCTTTTCAGAAGCAAGGTGGTGAACAATGAGAGCTTGTAGCATATGGTTTCACACAGAGACCTAGCATAAGGTTAACATACCTAAGGGTATGTGTGAAAATTACGTTCCTATATTCAATCATTGGCAGATCAAATAAGTTTGATATATTCGAACGTATCAGTCCCAATGGACTTCATATTTTGAATCCAAATACAAATCGCAACATACATTGTGTATAATTCAGGTCATAACATGACTTGAGACAATTAAGTTGATTGTGGTACAACTTATTGATTGAGTTCCTTCTATAGAAAGGTTACCCTAATCATGATTGCATATATGTGTTTGTAGAGAAATCCCAAATTGGATTCCCTATCATCTCAAAACATATTGATTATTATAATATCATCAAGATATAGAATAATTAAGCAATCATTTAGGTACAATTTCCCTTATGTGGAATTGGCATCTAAGACGGATTTGAGATGAGATATTTGGGTAAAACCAAATTATGCTTAAGTCTTAACTTAAGTACATATATCAGTATACCAATATCTAATTGATATTGTCTATCAATATCCAAAAAATATTGGACATCATATCCATCAACTCTTGTGGTCATTCAATCTCTAAATATGGACACCTATCCATTTAGACCCTGGGATGAAACCTTAATGCCATAAAAGCACTTATGTATCTTGCAAACTGCAACAGGCCTGATATTGCATTTGCCGATACATTGCTAGCACAAAATAGCGCAACTTCTACAACACCGAAAGGTGGGAGTCAAAAAGGATATCCACAGATATCTATATGGTAGTAAAGGATTCTATTTTATTATTAAATAAATTAAGACACGGCGTAAACGGATATCAAGATACTGGCTATTTAATCCCCCACGCCAAATCATATACTGATTTATTGTGGTAGTTTTTGCACAAGAGTCATCAAAATTTGACTCCAGTGGTTACTTCCACTTATCATTCTGAAGCATCCTATATGCATGACTTTATAGAGTGATCAAATGTGATTCCATTGGATCACCAACCATTATCTACAAAGATAAGGTTGCTTGTATTGTCAAGATGCAAATAGATTCACTCACTAAGTCCAAACCTATAACCATATTTCATGGAGTTGGTATAGTGACTTTGATAATTGCAAGGTTTAGGGGGAGTTTTCGCCTGGACTATAACCTGTTCAAACATCATATTGTACTCTTTTCCTCTATGAGTTTTCCTCACAAAGGTTTCTCATAAAAGGTTTTTAATGAGGCAATATCAATACAAGAATGTGTCATATTTTCTATTTTCCCCATCGGAGGTTTTTTTGGAAATATCAAAGACACATATTGCCCTCACAACTCATCCATGGTTTTTTCCTGAAAAGTGTTTTTTCATGAGAGTTATCCAAGAGGCAATACCTATAATATGTCATCATATTTTCTCCTCATTTTCCTACTGGGTTTTTATAGGAGTTTTAGCGACATATCACCTTATATCGCTCCTCATATTTTTTCTAAATGGTTTTTGGGAAAGTTATCTTTATGTCGTATCTCCAATATTTTTCTCCACTGGGATTTTTAATGGGATATCAATGACATAGTGATTTATTTAAATCACACATTAATGTGTTATTTTCTCCTTATTTTCCAATAAGGTTTAAAGGAGTTTTTGTGGCATATCCATATATTCCTCGGATTTTTCCCATAGGGTTTTTCGAGGAATTTCAGCTACCTGCTGCATTGATCTCAAGGAAGATTCGATCAAGGGGGAGTGTTGTGAAACAATGCCTAGTCCCAACAGGCACCTCTTCACGAAGTGATCTCATCCATCAAGTTCAGGATTAGTGGATAGGACTAGGTAGTTAGTTTCTTCCAAAGGGCATGTCCTTTGGAAAGAGTCGTGTCCCTTCGAGACACCCCTTCACTTGTATAAATATATTTCAGAGATCAATGAAAGCAACAATTCTTCCAATCACTTGTTCATTTACATTCACGCTTAACACTAAGAAGGGCTATCATTTAGCATCATCTAAAAGAAAAGGCAGTACACCAGTGCAAGTAAAATAACATGTGTATCCCATTTTGTTATAAAATCAGGTGGTGCCACTGAGCTGCTTGCCACATGGGGATCCATCTGAAATATAGCAGCAAAAACCCTTAAGTTCTATACAACTATTTAAATAAATCACATAAACCTGATAGGCAGAATTAACATTTTGAACATAATGCGTGCCTCCCTGGTTATTAACCCACAATTGAAGTAATTTAACCATCTCAGCCTCCCTTGTTTTCATGGCAGCTGTAAGGACTCAATAATCTAAGCTAGTTTTCAAATTAGTAGAAATCCGCCCTATTGTGGTCGAGAATAGCACAGAATGTGTGGCAGAACCTTCTAAATTATATGGCCCACAAGCACCTATCATTATCCCAAGGACCTCCGATGGCTATGCTTGTGTACCACATAACTTACAAGTCCTGAAGGTGAAACCCCGATTTAACCACGAACAACCAAGATCGATTCCTCACGGAGACATTGCAGTGTTACAATAGTTTTATTCAAGTATAACAGAGTAGCGGAAGACTTACATAACCATAATTTACAAAACAGTTGTCCCGAAACTTATACAAACCATACTTAAGTTATTACAAACCAGCGGAGTATCATTAGGTAACTTTATTACAAACCACGCAACAAAAGTACCCTGCCCAAGGGTCACTCAACCTACTCCTCATCAGACATATTAACAACTGTCATGCAACAAGGGCCAAAGCACACTTGTCCATGTGGCTCACCTTCAACAAGGGTCAAACAAACCCTGAGTACAAAAGTACTCTACAAGACTTAACCGATGATAAAAAGGTGAAGACTCAGAAATACTGGCTGATAGGATTCGAGGTAAAAGCTTTAGCAAGATCAAAGACACTTTTGCGAAAAAGCTTACTAAAGTAAATTCTTACTTTCAGCCTCTTAAACTTCAGTAGTCATTATCCCTATCTTCTAGGTGTTCCTAGTCTATAGCAAACACTTTTCAAACATTAACCACTTTTCAAAACTTCTTTCATCAACTTCCATTTCTTACTATGATGATGGTGCAAAGATCAAGACACCTTTCTCGTGGAGCAACGACAATTCGAACCGCTAATATACCCAACAAGGGCTTCCTAACCACACGATATATGTAAAACCAAATCTTGCATATATCAACTCAATGCTCGGTTCTCTAAGACCAGCACGGGTCCGTACCACCTGAGAGCACAGTACTCCACCGCCCTGCGCCGTCACAAACGGTTAAGCCCGCAGGGTGGGTACAAGCTACTCCCTCTATCTCTCCACTCCCAGTGCGCGATTGTCCGTTCTCGTGATAGATCGGCCAAACGGAGCTTACCGCCATTGGCATGTGACTAGTACTATCCAAAACTCCTCGATCCAAGGGCCAACAATGAACGGTGCTTAGCCGATACAAGTGGAGGACACTATATGGGGACTCCTTTCCCGATGCAAGTTTCCCCCTAGTCTCAATTTTATTCATCATGTTCCATTGCTCATCCGAAGCTTTTGAAAATGTTTCATTTGGAAATCCTATGCTTAAAGCAAGCACTAAGCATACTAAACAATTTTTCAAATTAAAACAGGTGTCATGGATGATATATCAACATCAAGGAAGGTAAATGCATCAATATAGGATATCACTCAACTCCTATTCACCTAATGCATCATAACATAAGCATAAATGTATTAAAACTTTTTAAAACACAAGGAAGGGTTTAAATGTATCCGGGGCTTGCCTTGGTTAACGGAGAAGTCAGGTTCCGGTGCAAAACCACCGAGATCGAAACCCACTTCTTCGGATTGGTTAGCTTCTTCAACGATGTATGATCATGATGTGTTTACAATGTAACATGAACATGCGACGATGATGCATTGATAGTTAGTCAACTTCCTTCACGGTACAGTTGTACTAGGGTCTTTACAAAGATCTGCATACCACCACTCGTGGCCAACGGTAACGAGGGCTTAACGAAGATCTGCATACCACCACTCAAACAAGGGTGATAGTCTTGCCGGTTAAGGTTACCATCACCTTACAAAGCAAGGGTAATAGTTTTGGCGGTAAGAGTCTTCATAACTCTTCCATCAGGTAGCATCGACGTCGAACACCGATAACTCAATCAACTCAACAAGGTGCCGAGGATCATTAGGGTTAATGATCCAGGGTCATCATTCAATCCCAAAATCATACAAAGCCTATGATGACCAAGGTTAACTAACAAGGTTATTAACTATTTTTACAGTCGTCAAACAAGAATAATTAATAAAAGCTTAGTCTTAAAGAGTAATTAAGCATTTATTAATTAATGCATAAAATAAACTTTAATTAAACTTTATCTAAATGAGGTCAAAATTTTACTGGAGGTAGCTTTTACCTAATTGAGCTTAACCCCAATTTTTTAGGATTTTTGGATAATTATTTTATCCTACAAAAATCATGAAATGTGCATTTATTAATTAAAAGAGCCAATTTTAGTTTTCATAAAATCTACTAAACATGCCAAATTTATATTTTTTCCTATATAGATCACAGCATGAGGAACACAGAGCAATTTTTGTTACATTTTTATCACTTCTATTTAATTAGTTATAAAATTCCAAAGAATCAGCATTAAAAATCAAAACAAAAAAGGAAATCATTTTTCCCTCTCTTGCTCTCACTGATAGACCGGGCCCGGGCCGTCACCATAGCGAAGCATTGGCGGCGGCTTTGTTCAAAGATCGACCGGCGTTCCCTCGCCGTCGGTGACCTCCCCAGCGACGGGGACTTCACCGGTGCGTTCTCCTCTTTCTCCCACACACACTGGTACCCCTACTTGGCCTCTTCCCCGACTAGACACGGCACGGCGGCGGCCATGGCGGGTGGCGGAGCACGGCCAGGATGGCGATGTTTCTGGCGGCGCGAAGACCACCAACGAACACAACTTGACTCCGCAAGCACAACCAACCCAAAAACAAGCACGGTAGCCCTGCCTAACGCGCGCGGCCACAGGAGCGATGGACTGCCACGGCGGAGCTCACCGGCAGTGCGGCGTTCCGGCCGAACCAGGGTGATAGAACTTGCAACAACCATCGCAAACGACTGAGGAGCTCACTGAGACTTTTAATCGCAGATTGGTTGGGCATGAGATAGGGCGGAGCAGGTTCGACGGCGATGATGGCGGCTACAGCGGCATGAACTAGGGAGCTCATCGGCGTTCCGGTGCGTCTGCTCGTGCGCTGTGAAAACGAATGAGACGATGAGCACTAGCAAGCCAAGGTGAAGCTAAAGCAACAAATGGCGAGGCTTGAGACGGCATATGGAGCTCTGGCTAGGGTGGAGAGCTCACGGCGGCGGCGGATGGACGACAGCGAGGAAGACGACGTCGCGCAGCCAACTCTGGCGACCAGAGGAAGCGAGAAGCAGCTCAAATGACGCGTAAAGGAGTAGCGGATCTAGTGGCAAAGCGGTGGCGATGATTATGGAGCGTGGAGCGCGAATTTTGCCTGGCGAACAGAGGCACGGCGGTGACGGCGGAGGAAGAAAACTCGACGACGACGGCCGACTACGGCTTATAAAGGCAAGGTCCAGCGGCGAGCGGATGACAGCGCAAAGTGGCGGATCAACACGACGACGGCTGCGTGGCGATGGCGAATGTTCGCGGCGGCAAGAAGCTGCGTGGCAGCACGCCGCCGCTGCTGGTACTATAGCAACCCCCACTTTTGAACTAAAACGGTATTTTCAAAATTACTTTCAAATTTTGAACAGAAGTTGAAAATCTCCAAAAATAAAAGTTGTCCAACTTTTCAGGCTCTACAACTTTTGTTTAAGGAACTTTTAAAATTCAAAATAGTTTTGAAACTATAGTTTGAAATTGAAAAGGGGATAAAACCCTAATTTTGGAATTTCCAAGATTACTTCAGATTTTGAACAGGAACTTTAAAAACTTTGAATACCAAACTTGCTCAGTTTGAAAAGATCTACAAAGTTGCTTTTTGGACCAACCCAAAATTTTGCTTAGACTTTGAATTATTTAAAAGGGGGTAAAACAAGCATTTGAATTTCAGGGTTTTTGAAAAGGATTTTTGTTGATTCAAACTTTGGGCAATTAATTAGAGATTAATTATTGATCTTTGAACCCAACCAATGGCACATTTGCAGAGTTCAAAGTCTATACTTTGAAATGGTACCAAAGTTTGGCGGTTTTATTTTGAAAATTAATTACAATTAGCTCCTCAAAATTGAAAGTGAAATCCCAATTTCAACACTTCAACCACTTGGGCTAAGGAAAGGACAAGGACTCCAAATTCAGATTTTGATTCTTTCTTTAACATAATTGACTTGGAAAACATAGTTAGCATTTAAAAGCATGTTAGCCAAACACTTGTTCACTCCAAAAGTTGATCTTATGTTCAGCACTTTTATAACCCTAATTGAGCATCTAGATTAGGAAAGGTGATCAACTTAGCATACACATAAGCAAGCTTCAAGACAGGGCTCAAACAACCTAGAATGGTAAACTCATTTTAGTTATAGCATATCATAGTTCACTATTCATGAATGCTTTGCAATGCATATGACGACATGGCAAGTTTTAGTTAGCATAACACCAGAGATGTTACAGAATGTGTCTCATGGATTTATTCAACAAACAAAATAAATGGTCATGTTCAATTCACATTTATCGAATTTATCTGAAAAGTAGAGGCAAATGAATAAGAGCGGATATGAGAAAGGAGCTTACTTTGTAATATTTGCGCCCATTGCCGAGGCTGTAACATTTTCAGGTGGCAAAAACACAAAAAAAGTAGACAAATACATTCGAAGTCAGCACATGTGCAAGATAACAATGGCACATTAAAAAAGAAATTGCACGAACCCAACAAACACTGGCAACAATTAATTAGTTTGTTATTTATGCATTTCCTAAATTAGATATGGATTCCTTCCAAGAAACAACCACCATTTTTAGGCAAATGCTAAATCAAGAAACAAACAGCCCAACATGCATCAACGATTGTCACTTACCTCCCTGGGTGTGAAGATTCATGGCCCCTTCCAGCTGCGACATCTCAAAATCAAACTGTCACCCATACGGTGCTGTCACAGCTAACATAGGGGAAGCAAATATCAGTAATTCATGTATATATCTAAATATGAAAACAACAAATGGATCACAAGATTAAATAACAAAGAAAGAGTCTAGCCTGTGAAACTATAATTTGGAAGAGTATATTCTAAAAAATAACTTGGAAAATTAGGCTCAATCAATGTATACTTTCAAAATAAATGAAAAATTATTGACATGGAAACTGATTTTATCTCAAAGTAAGTTATTGAGGAAAGCTCGACAACACCCTTCCAAGTTTCAAGATCATAGTCTGAATTCTAGTATTTTAGAAATCTGAATTTCCAGATTGTGTATAAAAGAAAATTTATCCCATTATAGTATTGATCAATCAAAATGTCTGTATTAGAATTTTTAGCGGCCAATAGTGGCCACTTCATCAGAGGACAAATATGAACCAACTCAAAATTTGATACAAATCCTAAGTTAATTCTATCGAATTTGAAGTACTTAGCTAATTGTCCTTTGTGAAAGCTATTTTCATAGCACCGAACTGAGCACTGAAATTTCATTGTATTGCTAATACGCCAAGACATTGCATGAAACTTTTTTGGCATTAGCCCCAAATGTGTTGCTATCTTCATGGCAAAAAATGGCATTCAGAGAGTACATGTACCTATGAGAAGGAAGGTCTCACCTCTGATAAAAAAAATACAGCCTTCATAACTCATACATTATAGAGAGTTGCACATGACAAATTACCAGTTCTAGGCTCTCTGGGTGTTGAGAGAAGAAATATACTACTCTTCTATTCTCCGATTCTGCAAATTGGTCTTTAGGTTTGGCTTGAAAGCATGGACCGGATTAATTACTACATAATAGGTAGAAATTCACAAGGAGCCAGGTAGATAACAAAAAATCTTGTTATTGAAATATGATTACAGAAGCAACATCCTATGGAGGATGATAAAAATTGAACATGACATGATCTCAGAGATGAACACAAAAAAAAAAAAAAAAAAAACAGCATGCTGACAGCAGTAGCATACTCGGATATGATCACAACAAAAGTATACTCATAGGTAGAGGCAACAGAGCTTGATAATGATGTTGAGTTCTCAATATGTCATTTTGTTAGTTCTTTGGTACAAATGAGATCAACATAAACAAAATTAACATTCAGATATTGGATTGACTTTTCTTTCGCTTTTGGCCTCTCTACCAGCAAGGTGTATACCAATGGCTAGTGAAAGCCATAGCAATGTTGCATGGCAAGCCAGTTCAGAATGCTCCTACTCCAAAAATAGGTAGGTATATATGAACTTTTAGAATATTTGCAAAAAAAAAATTCAAGAGGCAGCTTAGACTATTTTGATGGAAAAAAAGGATGCACCTCTACTAGATTGCACACACATGAAAGAAACTGAATACACCTGAATATTCAGTCATGCTAATTCATACAAACGCCGGTGACTGAATATTCAGCTATGCTAATTCTTTATTCAGTCATGTTAATTCATACAAACACATGAAAGAAATCGAATGCACCTTGAGGACGCATCCATGGAAGAGGAGACAATGGTGCAGTCAGTGCAAAGCCACCAATGGAGGTTGATTCCAGTGAAGTTGTGCTTCCGGTAATTGGAGGAAAAGGCACCAGGGAACAACACTACTCCCAACAGTGAAGCAACCACAAAGGAAGGTAACAACACCACAAAGTTAGTTCAGCAATTTTTTTGAAACCGTTAATATCATCAAACCTAACCATCCTCAAAATGGAATAATGCTACAGCTTATTAACATGGATAGTCTCAAGTACAAAATATACCAGATCAGTAGTTAGCAAAATATCTCACATTATATAACTCTAAAGCACAGGCACAGCAGTGCTACGCATCTGTCAAACTGCAGCTTACAATGCATTATTTCTGATAAAGGCAATTAAAAAAACATCTAACCTAAAGGACATCAGCAATATGAAGATCATACCAAATGAAATTAAGGATTCACCTTCGGGCTGCTGTAACAGTTCACCCAAACCTACCGAGAAAAGAACTGAAGTACTGACAGAATCATACTAATTTACACCAAAATTTCCACCTTGATTATATTTCAGATAACTTATACTCAGATTCCCAATTTCTGACTTGAAATCATTTCTCTACTTACTGACTACACACATCGCAGGATTAAATGGATTACATGTGTACAAATTTATACTAATAAAAAAAGCAGGGAACGCACACCTAATCTAGTCTAGACAATCTAATTCTCTTTAATTAGCTGGACACAGAACCATCGGATTGCAGATATTTCAACAAACAAAAACGTCATGTAGATCTAGGAGGGAGGAGGGTTTACCTAGGCAAGGCATCTGCTTGGTTGCGGGCTTGGAGGCGTCCAACTCATCCAGCCATGCAAGAAAGCCAACTGAGGTAAGAGATCAGAGTCAGTTTGGGAGAAAGAAATAAGGGATATGGGGGAGGAGATAGGGAGTAATGGAGGGTGAACGCACCTCCAAGATGACGGTGAACGGGAGGGGAGCTCGCCACGAAGTCGTACAGGGAGCGTGTTCCGTCAGGTCTGTGACGGATCAGGCACCGACGGGTCGGGAACGGAGAGCCGCGCTGCCGAGTCGGAGAGGTGGTGGCGTGATGCTCGGCCTGTCCGCGGGGGTGCTCGGAGGAGGACCACCATCGGGTCGCAGGGGTGCGCTCGGAGGAGGACCGCCGCCGCCACTTCCTCCTTTGCGGTTGCGGGTAATACAAGAGAGAGAGAGAAGATGAGAGAGCCAATGGTGATAGGCACAGATGACAGGAAAATGTTGTGGCAGGAGTGAAAAAAAAAAAATGGGCCGTGTGGCCGCCAGTATGGGCCGCTGAAGGTGCCAAGCACTAAAAGATTGGATTTGTTCGTACATATTTTGCCGCCGAGTCCTAAAAAGAGCTACAGCCTACAAGTGATTTTTTTTTTCTCTCTCGGCTCATTTGATATTTCTATGTATTATTAAAAACAAAAAATGGTTACGTGACTAAGATAATTAGAATGTAAAATGTGCAAACATTTGTTTTTTATTTAAAATTTATCATGGCAGGCAAACATATGAGCTCAGGTTGAATCTTGGGCATCCACCATGGTATTTAAATTTTTATTTTTAGGCTGAATTAATCAAATTTAATATTTTCTGGCATTTGAATAAAATCACTGTCATATTTCGTTTAATTATATTTGGCAGATATTTCTTTTTTTGTTTATCAGGTCACTTTGCATTTATCACGACTATATATCCAATACAAGGATGGCAATGGAGCGAATTCCGATCAGGTGGATTCAGGTTTATTGTATCAGATTTGGTCACAATCGGTAAGCAATAGGAGAAAAAACAATAGAATATTTGATCACATTATAGAAGAATAGGTGATAAAACAAATAGCATATGCAGATGACTTGTACGTTAATAGATTAAAGATTAGAAATATTGCACATATAAGAGATGACGTGGACATCTTTTGTAATTAATAAAGGATGACATGGATAGCTTGCATGAAAGATTCAAGTTAATGGAACACTTAGTGGGAAATAATATGGACATCTTGTATGAAAAGATAAAACATCTAGTGGGGTTTTGCTTACTTGGGCTAGCAAGGTTTAACTTGCACAACTAGGGTAAAGAAACCAAGCAGACCCTTAATCTCATCATATAAGCGATTTAGTTTCATCCAAAAACTCTATGACTCTCTTCGGGTTCCCTCCTCCGTATGCCGCCTCGCTCATATCTATCCTTGACCAGAAGCCCCAAACTCTCGCCGCCTGCCTCATAGATGTCGCGCAATGATAGCGCCAACCGTAGACATACATATATAACCAAATGTTCAATAAAAATGACAACAACAAAGAACATTATAGGTGGCATGATTATTTTTCAAAATCATGGCTTTGGTTTGTACTCGGACTATCAGCTGTGTACCACCTGTGAGTGGTAGATAAACAGTGTTCCCTTATTAAAAATTAATAGTTATGATATTCAAATTGTTCTTTTTTCAATATAATCTTTATTACTTTTTATTGTTTTAGAAAATCACTAGCAAAAGTGTCTGTGCGTTGCAACGTGATCATTATCGATTCCTAACTTCTAATTTGTCATCTCAATGTTTACATTCAGCGGTGGTGGCCTATTAATAATCAATAGGTACGTGCATTGCAACGGAATCTAATACATACACGAATCGGACCATGTATCATTGCTAGACACAATAATTTGTTCTAATTTGTGTGAGCATTGATCATGAGTGTGGATCATGATATGAGATATCTAACGTCCCGCCTCCTCCTCGAGGCCGGACCCGCTTACATCTGATAGCTTTAATAGGACCAATACTGCTCTCACAGACCAACATCAGTCTTTTCTGCGCACTTTGTCCTCACTCATGCGCACCCGGGAACGAATTCACGATCGATCACCCATCCTGAAATTGCTCCAGGCCAAGCACGCTTAACCTTGGAGTTCTTTCGAGATAAGCTTCCAGAAAAGAAGTTGCAACTTATTAGTATGAGTATCATATTAATCCTATTAAGCCCGGGGCCGGAGTATTACATTCTCACCCCCTTAAGAGATCGACGTCCTCGTCGATAAACCCCAGGCCAGAACTTCCTCTCTTGGCCACGTCCGTGTGTCCAGTTCCAGCGCATGTGCCATGCTATGTGACCACGACGGATCCACACTAGTCACGCGCACCATGCCTGCGCAACTGCGACACACGCGCCCGTGAAACCATGAGAGTCGGCTCTGATACCATTTGTAACGTCCCGCTTTTTCGAGGCCGGGCCCGTTTACATCTGACAGCTTTAATAGGACCAATACTATCCTCACAGACCAACACCAATCTTTTTTATGCACTTTGTCCTCACTTATATGTACTCGGAATGAATTCCCGATCGGTCACGCATCCTAAAATTGCTCTAGGCCAAGCACGCTTAACCTTAGAGTTCTTTCAAGATGAGCTTCCAGAAAAGAAGTTGCATCTTATTAGTATGAGTATCATATTAATCCTATTAAGGCCTGGAGCGGAGTGTTACAAGATATAGACGGTGTGACCCAATAAGTAGTGAAATCGAATCCTGTATCCATCATCGCTAGACACGATAATTGTTCTAACTCATATGAATATAGGAGGTGGACGGAAATAATTCTCCACTTTGGATAGTTAGGGAGAGGTGGATGAAAAGAAATGAAAGGCTCCTTAATATTATTATTAGGTGTGTTGCAACAAAAATGGAACTAATATTTACTCGTTTCAAGCAAACAGTAAATCTAGTACGTCCAGTTCTATCAACTAGATGATATCCCGCGCGTTGCTGCGGAAATCTTATAATTTTTTTTTGTAATAATGGAGCTTTTTAGAGCAAAGTTATAGGGAATTGTTTTAGAATAAAACTATGTCATAATATGATTGCACTATCTTGATATTGGTAGGAGGACAACACAACGTTGATGATTTAAAGGACCGAGTTAATTAATTAGGAAAACTATCATCAATGTAAAAATCATGGTTTCTAGTCTCATAAATACTAATTAGTAAATTGAATCAAAAGGTGCTATACAAAGCTCTTTTGTATAGCCACGATAACACTAAGAAATAAAAGAATATGAAATATAATGGGACACCGAGGAAATACATGTGCAATATTCACCATCAATACTGTTGGGCAGGTTGGGCCAACGTCACAGACTTTACCCCCCAGCAGTTGCGGCACACGGTTGGCATTGGCACCCAAGAATTAGCTTGCACGCCCTAATGAGTTTTTACGCAAAAAAAGTTTTTTGTGCAACAGAGAGACTGACGTGCTGGGCAATCAGGGAAAAAAAATCCAAAATTATTTCCACACACACAGCAAGCCCGTTACTTCTTCATTTCCTGAGTCCCTTTCCTTTTCTAACGTAATCATTCGAGTAAAAAAGAAAGGAAAAACAGATCGCTCATCCTCACGACCACCACAGCCTTCCACCGTCGTCTTGCCCGTTTCCTTGTTGCCGGAGTTAGCTTCTTCTGGCCCAGCACTTTTGCCTCCCACAGATGCAATCAAGAAGGTTGAGGACGCCGCCGCCTCGATGCGCCCACCACTGGAGAAAGCTTGGGGAGGGGAGATGAACGGCGTCGAGGACACCGCTGCCTCGGTTCGTCCACCACTGGAGAAAGCTTGGGAAGATAGATGAAGGGCGTACCTGAGGCCATACGATTGGAGAGTTTGTGTCCAACAGATGCACCAAGGAAAGAATATATATCATGAATCAACCGTGTGGTCCTGTGCGCCCTCCTTTGGCTCTCGCTCTCGGTCACTGCATGGATGTTTTAATGGCAGCTAATGGGAATGAGAAGGGGAGCAGAGGGGATGCCCTTTGGACTTAAGACTTTTGTGCGTTGCTGCCTTGCCCATGGTGGATAATAAAGGCTATATATGTCAATTTTAGCTTTGTGTTGATGTTCTAGTGCTGGCGGCAGAAGATGCAAACTGGAGGTGGACAAATGTGGGCCCTAGTTGATGACGTGGCTTCACGATATCGCAGAGAATTCAACTATTTAGTATGGGTTTTTCATCTTCCTAGCAGCGACAACATTACATATTCACAAAAAAAGGTCTTAATCTTCCAGGAGGGCTATGTTATTTTATAATAATATGATATAAAATCTCTTTGGTTTTGTGTTGGACTGTTGGTTTTGTCCTCTTGCATTTCGATTCGGTTCATGTCGATATTTATAGGAAAAATAAAAATAGAATGGGAAGATAAAAGTGGATGATTAATGCGTGCAAGAAAAAAAAAGAACATGCCAGCCAAAGTCCGATGCAAACTGGACTCATGTCTGACTCAAACCCAAACTTTCACCATGTACATGAAATAAAAAGGCGAAAAAGTCCTAAACACGCAAACCAAGGTCAGAATACAAACTGGACTCACGATTGGACTCAAGTCCAGACACTCACCGCGTACACGAACAAGGCTGGTAAAAGAAAATTCTGAATACACAAACAAAAGCCCAATACAAACCGGACTCACCCTTGGGCTTAAACCCGGACTCTCACTTTAATATTGGCTAATTTCTATGTTATCTTTTTCCATTTGGGTTAGAGTTAGGATAAGATTTGGCTAATTCTACTTGTATCTTTCCTATTTGTTAAGAAAGGAATCTTATTCAGGTTACTCAGGATCAAAGAGATCTATTTAGATAAGAATTGGGGTCCCGAACTATTTATGTTACCTTGAGAACCTATGTATATAAGTCTGGACGGAGAAAACTCTCAATTATCCGGTAGTTAAGAAAAGGCCGGACCAAAAACTGGGTGGAGAAAAATTTTGCTTCTTTATTATTAGGTATAGATATAGATAAGTTTGGTACGGGTTATAGAAGCCTTTATGACTTTGGTTTGTATTCGGACTATCAGCTATGTACCACCTGCGAGTGGTAGATAAACTTGGTTCCCTTATGATCTTCAAATTGTACTTTTCTCGATATAATTTTTATTACTTTTTATTGATTTAGAAAATCATAAGTTTGGTATGGGATCAATCTATATTTTTAATAAAAAACCATGAACAGTGCATTATAATATTAATAATATGAGGTGATTAATAATAAAATCTAAAACCTACCATTTTTACTTGAAAACTGTAGTATAACCTAAATCCATGTTAGTTATAACTTTGTTTCATAGTATCTTTGAAATTTTTTAAACCAATTAACTAAAAGACCAATTGCATTGAAAATAATAAATAAAATGTTTTAGAAGGTAGCTGTGCGAGCCTCTGAGCCAAGGGCCAAAACTTTTGGCGGCTAAATTGGCGCCAGTCAAATCCAAATTCTTCTCCTTAATCCCCATCGTGCACTTCCCTTTGACAAATGAGATCTCTCTCCCCAGTCCGCTGCGGAACCTCGTCAGACCGCCAAATACTCTTCCTAACCCTAAAAATCCATATTCATTCCCTCCTCTCCCCTCCCTGGTACCCAGCCGCCGCCACATCTCACGCATGTTAGTTAGTAAACCTTGCGCATACTTAGCATCTGCATGTTAGCATCTGCATGTTTACTACTTCAGTCTGCATGCGCACGAGCCCCACTCTGTGGTAGGCCGTGCATGTAGGAGGGCATGGCGAGACTAGCTCGCGCATGACCCTGGAAGGACCGGTGTTTTAGCGGCATCGTGGGCATGGGGATGGACGTGCTCGTTGCGCGATGCGCGGCTGGCTGCTGCTACTTTTGTACTGTACTCAGAGAATAAAAGTGAGAAAGAAAACCAGAAAACGCTGCTCAGTTGTTCGCAGCACCAAAACCTCAAGTCCAAGTGTTCGTGTGTGTGTGTGTGTGTTGTGTTTGAGTTCATCGGGAGCTCACATTCTCACCGCCGGCGTACATAGCCGGGGTCGGGACCCGACAATTGGTATCGAGCCGAAGTCGATCGACCTTGGCGGCCATGACTTCACCGCCGCCGAAGGACAAGAAGAAGAAGGAGAAGGGCGGCGGCTCCGGCAACAAGACGCCCGCCCCGCGTTCGCCATCTCAGCTCACCGCTCCCGCGGCGTCGCCGCGCCGGGCAACCCCAGCCACTCCGTCACCCGCGATGCACGTCGCTGCGCGGAAGATCGTCATCGAGCGCATCATCCGGGAGGCGGCAGCTTCGCAATCGGCCGTAGCCGACGCGGACCAACTACCATGAGTGGTCGCTCCACATGAAGTTGAAGCCGCAGCGCGCCATCTCTGGGACGCCATCGAGTTCGACGACACTGAGTTCGACGACGACCGGAGCGCGCTTGATGCGATCTGCAGCGCCGTCCCTCGCCGAGATGGTGCCTGCGCCGCCACCAAGGAGAGATCGCAGGGGAGGCTGGGGGAGACCATCAAGACGCTCCGCATCAGCGACGAACGCGTGCGGACGGCCACGGTGCGGTAACCCTCCGTGCCGAGTACGAGAACATCATGTTCCGTGAAGGCGAGGCCATCGAGGACTTCTCCCCGCACCGACCGGGATCGTTCAAAGCCCGCTGGCGACGCTTCGGCGACCCCGAGCCCGAGGCAAAAGTGGTGGCCAAGTACCTCCGTGTCACGCGCTCGCGCGCTACAAGCAGCCGGTAATCTCGATTGAAACCCTACTTGACATCTCCCACTGTCTATTGAAGAGGTGACCGGAAGACTCAAGGCGGCCGATGACGCCGAGCCCGCCGCAAAGACGCACACAGCGAAAGCAAAACCGCTTCTCACCGAGGAGCAAGTGGGTCGAGAGGTACAAGAAGAAGGACATAGAGTCCGGCCGAGGCGGCTCGCTCCGGCGGCCGGGCAAAGGGGCCGTGGCAGAGGCCGAGGCCGAGGCCGCTGCACGGGCGGCAATGGTGACTCCCGGAGCGGCTCCAAGAAATGGCCGCGCGCCTGACGACGAGCCGTGTCCACACCGCGGCAAGAAGGGTCATTGGGCCCGTGATTGCCCAAGTAAGAAGAAGGAGGATCAGCCCACGTGGCCCGTGATGATGAGCCCACTTTGCTTCTAGCTCGGTGCTTGTCCGGGAGGAGGGGATTCATCCTCATTCTGCAGCGCCGCCGTCGGCTCCAACATCGACAATTCCTCCGTCGATCTGCGACAACGGCGAGCTGCACTTCATTGAGAACAAGGTCTTCGCTGCCTTCGACGAGTCCGGCGACCGGGACCCGAAGCGATGGGTCCTGGACATGGGTGCATCGAACCACATGTCCGGGGCGCGAGCGGCGTTCTCCAGCCTCGACGCCGGAGTCCTCGGCTCCGTCCGGTTCGGCGATGGCTCCGTCGCTCGCATCGAGGGGATTGGCACCGTCTTGCTCTCCTATAAGAACGGCAAGCACCGCGCCATCGCCAACGTCTACTACCTGCCCTGCCTCACCGCCAACATAATCTCCGTCGGCCAGCTCGACGAGATCGGCTACCACGTGCTGGTTGAGGGCGGGGTGATGCGGGTACGTGACGAGGAGCGTCGGCTGCTGGCCAAAATCCACCGCAACCCAGGCTGGCTCTACGTGCTCGACGTCGACATTGCACAGCCGGTCTGTCTTGCAGCGCGCGGAGAGGAAGAGGCCTGGGTCTGGCATGCCAGTTGGGGACACTGCACTTCGCAGCGCTATGCAAGATGGGCAGAGATGGCCTTGTCCGAGGCATGCCCTTGCTGACCCAAGTGGAGCAGGTGTGTGACGCTTGCCTTGCCGGCAAGCAACGGCGGACGCCGTTCCCGCACAGCATGCACTGGGACGCTCAACGGAGGTGCTGCAGCTGCTACAGGGGGACATTTGTGGCCCCATCACGCCTCCAACTCCAAGCGGCAACCGGTATTTTTTACTGCTTGTCGATGATCACTCACGGTACATGTGGATCTCTCTGTTGCCCACCAAGGACGCTGCTGCGGTGGCGATCAAGCGCATTCAAAGCCGCACCTGAACGCAAGAGTGGGAAGAAGGTGCTGGCCCTACGCACCGACCGTGGTGGGGAGTTCGCCGCGGCTGACTTCATCGACTACTGCGCCGAACTTGGATTGCGTCGCGAGCTGACGGCACCCTACTCGCCTCAATAGAATGGCGTTGTCGAGCGCCGCAACCAGTCCGTGGTCGGGACCGCTTGGAGCATGCTCAAGGCGAAGCTGCTGCCAGGCAAGTTCTGGGGCGAGGCGGTCACCACAGCTGTCTACCTGCTGAACCGCTCATCGTCCAAGAGCGTGGGTGGCAAGACTCCCTACAAGCTCTGGACAGGGAGTGTCCCAAGCGTCCAGCACCTGCGGACTTTCGCCTGTGTCGCCCACATGAAGGTGACGGCGCCGAACCAGAGGAAGCTCGACGGTAGGAGCAAGCGCACCATCTTCGTCGGCTACGAACCGGGCTCCAAGGCGTATCGGGTGTACGACCCGGAGACACGGTGTGTGCACATCAGCCATGACGTCGTGTTCAAAGAGGCAGCACAATGGTCCTGGAACGAGGACCAGCACAGCGAGGCGGGAGACTTCGTCATCGAGGACCAGCTGCCGCCCGGGTCAACTACCACTACAACAACAACGAGCTTGCGTACGTCGGCCAGGAGTACTACTCCACCTGAGGCTTCACCAGCTCCGTCAGGCCACGCCACACCAGTGCATGACGTTGGGAGTACAACGCCGGGCACGCACACCCAACAGGGCACGGGCACCATCGAGTTCACGTCGCCACCCAGTGCTGGCGCATCATAGCAGCTAGACGCGGATCATGACGACGACGCGCCCCTCCGGTACCGCAACGTCGACAACATCCTAGGGCCAGCCACTCCACCAGGGCTGGCTGCACGGGAGTTGGAGGAGCAGCTGCTGCTAGCAAGTGAAGCTGAGCCAACGTCATTCGAGGAAGCGCGGGAGCATGAGAACTGGCGCCATGCCATGCTGGATGAGTTCACTTCCATCGAGGTAAATGACACCTGGGTGCTCGTTGATCCACCACCTGGGGTGCGACCGATCGGCCTCAAGTGGGTTTACAAGATGAAGCGTGATGAAGCTAGGCTCGTCTCCAAGTTCAAGGCTAGACTAGTCGCCAAGGGTTATGTGCAGCGCCAAGGTATCGACTTCGACGAGGTCTTCGCACCGGTGGCACGACTGGAATCTGTGCGGTTGCTGCTGGCCTACGCCGCGAGTGAGGGCTGGTCGGTGCACCACATGGATGTCAAGTCGGCATTCCTCAACGGCGAGCTATAGGAGGACGTCTACGTCGAGCGCAGCCCCCCTGGTTCGTGCTCAAGGGGCATGAACACAAAGTGCTCCACCTCATCAAGGCGCTCTATGGTCTTCGCCAAGCCCCACGCGCCTGGTACTCCAAGCTGGACGCATCGCTGCTCAAGCTGGGGTTCACCAGGAGCTCCTCCGAGCATGCTATGTACCTGCGTGGGTAGGGAGCACGGCGTCTCATCGTTGGAGTCTACGTCGACGATCTTGTAATCACAGGTGGCAACCACTCTGACATTGACAAGTTCAAGCTGGAGATGAAGAGCACGTTCCAAATGAGTGATCTAGGGCTGCTTAAGTACTACCTTGGCTTGGAGGTGGTACAATCTGAACATGGAATCATTGTGAGCCAGAGAGCATATGCAGCGAAGATCTTAGAAGGTGTTGGTCTGTTAGGCTGCAACCCAAGCAACACACCGATGGAGCCCAGGTTGAAATTGAGTAAGACAAGCTCTGCCCCTGCTGTTGATCCTACTCAGTACAGGTCCATTGTTGGCTTTCTGCGCTATTTAGTGAATTCAAGGCCAGATTTGGCATATTCAGTGGGGTACATTAGTAGGTTCATGGAGAATCCAGCCACTGAACACAGCAGTGAAGAGAGTACTAAGGTACATTGCAGGGACTCTTCACTATGGCTGCTATTATCAGAGGAGGAAGGAGGCACAGCTGCAAGGTTATAGTGACAGTGATCTTGCTGGTGACATTGATACAAGGAAGAGCACTTCTGGCATCCTATTCTTCCTTGGCAGCAACATAATCACCTGGCAATCTCAAAAACAGTCGCATTATCTTCATGTGAAGCTGAGTATATTGCAGCAATAACTGCAGCTTGTCAGGGGATTTGGCTGGCGCGACTTCTTGCAGAGCTCAAAGGCAGGAGGGCCAGCGCCATCAACTTGAAGATTGATAGTCAGTCAGCTATCCAACTGAGTAAGAATCCTGTTTTCCATGACCGTAGCAAACACATTGATGTTAGATACCATTTTATTCATGAATGCATCGAGGAGAACAGGGTTACAGTTGAGTCCATTGGGACTAAAGACCAGCTGGCTGACATTTTGACAAAGGCCCTGGGTCGAGAGCAGTTTTGTGAACTTCGTTCTAGACATGGGGTCATTGATGTACAGTGTGTGCGCAAAGTTTAGGAGGAGAATTGTTAGTTAGTAAACCTTGCGCATACTTAGCATCTGCATGTTAGCATTTGCATGTTTACTACTTCAGTCTGTATGCACACGAGCCCCAGTCTGTGGCAGGCCGTGCGTGTAGGAGGGCATGGCGAGTCTAGCTCGCGCATGACCCTGGAAGGACCGGTGTTTCAGCGGCATCGTGGGCATGGGGATGGACGTGCTCGTAGCGCGATGCGCTGGTCGCTGCTACTTCTGTACTGTACTCAGAGAATAAAAGTGAGAAACAAAACCAGAAAACGCTGCTCAGTTGTTCGCAGCACCGAAACCTCGAGTCCAAGTGTTCGTGTGTGTGTGTTGTGTTCGAGTTCATCGGGAGCTCGCATCCTCGCTGCCGGCGTACATCGCCGGGGTCAGGACTGACAACGCACGCGCTCGCACTCGCCGGCTCGCGGTCGCCATAGCGGTTGCAGGGGCAGGACGCAGGAGCTCCAATCCGCTGCTCCGACGGCTGCCGCCCCGCCTTGGACTACCGGCGCCGGCCACCCAAGCACCCACGTACCCTACCCTGCCCCATTCGAGCCCATCTCGCCGAAGCTTCTTGTGCCCACGCCGGAGATCCGGCCTGTCGTCTCCGCGCCCAGGGAAGGCCTCAGCGCCATGCCCTACGTCCTAGGCGAAGAGGAACTGCTGCTTCCTAAGCTTCAGGTAATGTAATGTAATTGTCGGTTCAACAATGATCCCGGGTCCCAGCCAGGAAGTATTGGATGAAATCTTCCTAGCTTTTCCTCGAGGGACATTACTATTCGGCATGCATGGTAAAGCAGCTTTGATCCAATATTTCTGTTCCGAGTAGTGGATTTCCGATTTTGTGATTCTATCCAGCAAAAGCTTTCCAATTCAATAAAATGTTAGTCTTAGTGATTTTTATTTGATAAATTATATACTGCTCTAGTCAATTGAGGCTTGCTGTTTGTAGCACTGGAGTCAATTGAGACTTGATATTTGTTTGGTAGATTAGATAGAATAATAATTTTGCTTGTTCAAGATCAAGCATTGAGGGCAACCAATACGCCACACGCGGAGAGTGCGCTGCTGCTTTGTTTTATCATATCCTCTTTTTTCATGGTGTACAGGTTGATCACAATGTGCGGGTGGCATGCCTTTGAAGCCAATCCGTGTTGCCAGACAGTGCGCTGCCAGGTGAGGAAGGTGAGGCAGAGCGTACATTGAAGACAGCTCAGTAACTCATAATTCCATATGTATTTGTTATGCCCATAATTTGCTTATTGCATTTGATTACCTGGACTCTACTTATCCAAAAAAAAAAAAAATTACCTGGACTCTTTTCTTTTGCTTTGGGAAATGAACAGGATATCTGGTGCTTATAAAACTTCAAAAGATATGAACTGGTTCTTCTGATATGTTTTTCTAGCCCTTTTTTTTCCAAAGTTCTCTATTTACCTTCTATATCTAAATTCTCTTTTACAGTTGATGCTTGTCCGGTCCAGTAGTAATACAGTTCCTTAATAAAGCTTGAACTCTGAATTTTTGTCTGAACTCTGAAATAGGTAGATGGTTAGCTGTGTATCCCTATTATCATAATAGACTGACAAAGCCTGACGAACAAAATGTGTCTTAACTCTACAAGAGCATCATATGCCGTTGATAATCATCAAGCATCAGGGAAGTTTATAAATATGCCTCCAGGGCATCCGGACCAACCTGCATATAGTATGTGCATCCTCTAGGCACAATTGAGTATGGCCATTAGTATCTGCCTGCATATGGGCACTGTTGAATCAACGCGAGAGATAAAATAGCTTTATGTTACCAGTCTTTCTTAGATCCATTAGTTCATATGCTCCATTCCTGCTTGAGAACATTTATGATAATTAATGATGTACTATTTGAGTTGCAGTATTTCTGAAATGAATGACATTAGTTTCTTAGTTGCTGTTTTTAGATGTATATGTGCCTATTGTACCGAGCAGCTTATGCAGTGCACTACCGGAATCATGCCCTTTGCCGAGTGCCTAGGGCTTTGCTGAGCGCTTTTTATCAGGCACTCGGCAAAGGGCGCCTTTGCCGAGAGCAGCACACGGTAAAAGAAGGCTCTCGGCAAAGCAACGTTTGCTGAGTGCATGGCTCTCGGCACAGTCCACCTCTCGGCAAAGGCCCATGTTTGCCGAGGGCAAACTCTCGGCAAACATTTACCCTCGGCAAAGACTGCCACCAGATCACGGTATCCACCGCCGTCAAGGTTTGCCGAGAGCTACCCGTTATGCTCTCGGCAAAGTGGGGACATTGCCGAGAGGCATTCCCTAGCTCTCGGCAAAGATGAGCCTTTTCACATTAGATTATACTATATATTCAAATATGACCCATTTTTCATGAATTTTGCTATTTTCATAAGTTTATTGCATTTAATTGTAATTTTTGGAATAAAAAATTTAAAACGCATCCAATAATGGCATTTAGTGATTCAAAAAATGATATTAATGTTATTTAGGGTATTTTAGGGGTATATTGAGAATGAGACCCAAAATTTTGAAGACCTTGGTCACGAAGCATGACGACCCACTTGCGAGGTCAATGTTTTCTAATTCTAAAAAAACATATGAATTCAGAAAATCATGAAATTTCTCACCGTGTAATCATTTCATTCGTTGAGGCTGTGATAAAAAATTGATAATATTTCGTGCAAGTTATCACATACGTTGCGTTCAAATCTAATAATCTCCGAAGAAGTTTCATAAACTTCTAAAGTAACCTGGATGAATCGGAGTTCAAGCATTTCTCACGGTCGATTTTGATGTTAAAACTTTTTTCATGAGTGAAATACAGTATAAAAGGGCTCTTGTAAAAACTTGGTAATTTTTTGAAATCGTTTGCTATTTGTTAATTATTTTTTAATATTCATTTGCCGAGTTCCCTAGGGTAGGCTCTCGGCAAAATGTGTTTGCCGAGTGCCCTGGGGTGGGCTCTCGGCAAAGTTTTTTTCAAATTTTATGTGGCTCTTTGCTGAGTGCCCTGCGGTGCCGCGGCACTCGGCAAAGGAGGTATTTATTTTTTATTTTAAAAACTGCATTGTTTTATTTTTTATTGGTTTTGGCCGGAACAGGGTGCCCTTGGCAGCGGCACTCGGCAAAGGGGCTCTTTGCCGAGTGCCCTTGGCGTCGGCACTCGGCAAAGGATCCATTTTCCACGTGGATGCTCTGCATATTTACACACATTTTGCAATTATATATCTGCCTATTTGAGTTTTTGGACAGAATATTGGCACTTTACTGAATTACACTTTAAATTCTAATGGAAAGTTATTCTAGCATTTTTTTTCTGAACAGACGGTTTTTGTTTTATTTTATTTTAGTTTTTTAAAACAATTGTAAGTCTTCACTGCCGAACCTAATTTCTTGTCAAGAATGATACATTTTTGCAAGCAAAGTTGGATGATCAGCTTTGTCCACATGTTTTTTCAAGCAGACTAAAAATTATTAGGAATCAACAAAGCTAGATCATATCAATATCATCATATCCAATCAAGTTGCAGAGGTCCCATGTGACTGTCAATACACTAGAGAATATTTTTGGACTATACCTCAAACTGAAAACATGGCATCTGATATACAGCTAATGCTTCTGTCTTATTTCAGGTTCCTGAGGGCTCATGGTCTTGCAACAACTGCCCACGCATACTCTGCATGATAGATGATGATCAAGGCCTGTCCCCATGCCAACTGTGTAAATAATAGTATCTCAAGTGTATGCATCTTACTTTACTTTCTCAATTAATCTCTTATTTTATGCACTATGCAACTATTTCCCCAAAGTACTTGCTTTGCTTTTGCCGGTACTTAGCAATTGGTTAACACTCAGCATATGTGTGTCATATCTGTTTGACTACTTCCCAATGAGAATGTTACAGTATTTCTTCTGTTCTACTACTTCCAATGAGAGTATTACAGTATTTCATAAGTAAAATGTTTTTCTTTATTTGTGGTTTACTATGCTTTGCCCGTATGGAGGAGCTTGCTATCTACCGCTAATCTTCACCTTCTCAAATTGCCACATCAATCATAGTCTCAAACTATCAATTTGACAAATACATTCAACCATTTACAGTTATGAAATGGTTGCCTGACCGACTATGCTATTGCTTTCTCACTGTCTATAGTTTGCTCATTTACAGTTGCAGGATGTTGTCTGAGCTGCTAAATTTTAGGGTATAAAGACTGGGAGAACAATGAGCAGTCACCTATAATTATGGAGTGAGCTGTTGAGTTTCAGTTTTCCGTGGCTAGCTGGTGGGGTTGGCTGATCTTTGCTTTTGCTTCTGACTAGTGATATAAATTTGTTACGATCTTGCTGCGGTGACTTGACATGTGAGTGTGAGACTGAGTACTGTTAGAAACTGAGAACTTGACACCTTGTCGTTCTTTTGCATATGAACCAAAGTTTTAAATCTCCGGCTATAGCTGCCGCTATAGCCGGAGATAGCTGTTGGAGAGCTCTGCCACTAGGAGATTCAACTTTGGCCGCTATGATTTGGTGGCCGCTAATATCCGGCGATCTCCAGCTATAGCCGCTAAAAGAGCTTGAAATAGTGTCCGCTAAATCGGTGATGAAGGCCTTTTTCAATTTCCTACTTGCTCTCGTGACAATCGCAATATCCTAGCCGCGCGGAACTGCTTCGTGGCTGCAAGCCTGCAATTGAAAGCAAGGAATATCTTCGTTCCTCACTTTTCCTCTTCCCAAGCAGCACAAGAAAGTTCGGCACAGCTGGAAATACCTCTGCTACATATTGGTCTTCTTCTTTTTCTTTTGCTTTTTTGCAAAACCGCTAAGAGGCTTAGCTGACGCTATAGCCAGCTATAGCTGTTCTTAGCTGTTAGAGAGAGCAACAGCTAAGAGGCTTAGCCCGCTATTTAAAACTTTGATATGAACTAATTTGTTATCGGTCTATTTTGTAGTTCTGTGATGATCACTGATATTTAGACATGATTTATGCACTCATTTTATATTATGTACTGATCTGATAACTTGTTATGTAGCTGGCATTTGTCAATTGTCGATTGTTATATGCTCCAGCATGTACAAACTAGTATTAATGCTCCATTATCTTCTATAGAAATCAACTCAGATGTACTCTACCATGTGTGTACTAGTAGTCTAGTACTAGTGCTCTGTCCTCCTCTCTAGGAATCAACGTGTGCTTTGTTCTGCAGAAATAAATAATGTGTGTTTTTGTAAATAACATAGATAGAGATTGGATTGCTTCCTATAATGCGAGACTGCTACATGATGTATTTGATAAATCACTTTATCCTTGTGTATTATTGTATTAGGCACTTATTAGCACTTGGGTTCTTAATTTTGAAAGTCTAAAATATTAAATATGAATATAGCAAGTACACAGTTATATGCTTCTTGTCACCTTTTTTTTTTTTGTTCCCGTTTAGAATTTGAGAGATTGATGGATAGTAAAAGCATGAGGTTCCAACTGCATGTTTGATCATATCTAGATCCTGTAGGATGATGATTTGTGCTGAAAGCATGTGGCTCTGGCTTCTTTTTTATTTATTTTGATATTCCTGCTGAAAGCTGTTTTTCTTTTTTATTTACTTTGATATTCGCTGAGTGTAGAATGTCCGGTTAATCTGAATTTCTACTCCCACGCACTCTGAATATAATTTGGAGGAATCACAAGCTTGCTTTGAATTAACATTTGGATGTTAGGTGGTGCCATAGATAAGCTCTCAATAATACTGTTGATCTGTGATCCTTCCAAAACTATAGTATCACCTAAAGATGATCCTTTTGATCTAGCAATGTTCTGTCTTTGTACTTGTGATGATGCACTTAAAATTTAAAAGCCACAGTATGAGTAATTGTATGTTGTCAATAGATTTTATGCTCGCATTTTGATATCATTTGGCACATTATGTACATGCATGATGTGTTATCCATGTCTATAAGTTGAGGTTTGGACTTCACTGTTTAGTTCAATACACATGATCTAGTTTTCTTATGTAACATTATCCATAGCTTCGTTTTTTCTATGACAATTACATTTCCTTATGAACATGTGATTTGCAATATCACTACTGAAAAATTGAAGCCTATGACAAATGTCAATGTTCTTCATTTCAGGATGAATGTAGAGTTTGAGTGAAGCGCACAAGTGATGGGATCATCCAAATCAAGCAAGCGAAGCTGCAGTGGTGTCTAGGCATCTTAGATGCTGCTTTTTAGGAACATATGTGTTCAATATCTTTGTTTCAATAGTGTGTGTAGTCTAAGTTTGATATTGAATCGTTTAATTCCAGATGTGAACAAATTCAACAATTTAATATTTTGGTTTAATGGCTTTATTCAAATGCTTTGTTGATGTCTGTTGGGTTTCTAATTAATTAATGGCGCTGCAATAATGTATGGTGGAACCAAACTAAAAGTGTTGTAATGCGGCTATTAGAAACCACATTTCTTATAGCAATAAACAACTCGAATAGAGGCTGCTGCTTATAGCAACGATACGGTGAAGTGGCAATTGCAACATGTTGCCACCACTGTTTGGTGTTGCCACATAGGTCTTGTTGCTACACTTGTTGTGCGTAGCAATAGCAACTTCACCTTATAGCTACCAAATCTTGGGCATGGCAATTATACATGTTGCCACCACTTGGTGTTGCGAAATAACCCTTGTTGCAACACTCATAATGCGTGTCTAGCCTTTTGAACCTTGCATCCCCTTCCGTATGTCGTGTGGACATTCTGGGCACACATATAGTTAGTGCTTTGTATTCTTCAAAAAACCAGGTGCGACACAGACAAAGTGTAAGCCGGCGCCCGAAGTAAGTTTGTAGCACCCAGAGTTAACAGGTTTTAGAATCTTATCATTAGATAACCTCACTACTCAAGCTACCATTCTTCTTGTTATCTTGGGAGAACTAGTTTAGAGATCTTTTATGCTATCATTTCCTGTGAATTCGATACCCTGCTTACCACCGGGTGAAGTGCTACATCTACCTTCCATGTGCTTGCGGACTTTTGTTGCTTATGCTAAGAAATACCAACAGACCTTGATGTCGCTCAAGTCACCTTGTTTGCACTGTAAGTTAATTACGACTTTCACACCATTGCATCGCTGTAGGTACTTTAGGAAGAAACTAACAATGCCATGACTTGTCCTTGCAGGATGTAGTCCCATGTATGCAAGCAATTGGGCCAAAATATTATTTACCTTCTCTGATGCATATTACCTAGAGAGTCATCGTGGGTTACGATGTACCGAATACACATGAAAAGCCAGTGAACTTGAACCCACAAGAGAGAGCGCAAGCCCAGAAAGAACTGTGCAATGAATTGAAGTAGAACACAGGAATGTACGTGCATAGAGCCATGAAGAAGGTTGGGCAAACTGGGTGTATCTTAGCCGCCCAGTAGTTTGGGTAAATCAAAAGGATACTTGGAACATGGTAAGTCAAAAGAATACTTGGAAAATATATGTTGCTACTAGGATCACCACTTAGAAGATTTGAAGATTTGAAATCTGTATTGTTCGGGGGAATCATGGGCCACTGGATTGCATTTCTAATCTATCCTTAGGATGGAAGGGCCGTTATTCGACTCTTTGGATACAGACAAAGAAGGGTACAAGGAATTTGAAAGCATATTGAGATAGTAAGTGACGATACTTATTAATTCTTATACACTTAACATACGTGTTAAATTTGTCGTTGACACTAATGGTTTTCATACAGCGCTTACTGGAAGTACGTGTCAGATCCTGAAATCTTCGATCGAAGATCTAAGAAGAAGAAGAAGAAGAAGAAGAAGAAGAAGAAGGAGAAGAAGAATGGCACAACACTAAAAGTCAAGCGCAACTTCCCGGTACATATCAAAAGTCGTATGTTTTTATATCATACATGCTCTCTATTCTAACTAAAGATTGTGTATTATGTATCATGCAGTGCTCCAAACAACCTCCTGCAACAGTATTAAGCGGATACTATGTTTGCGAGTACCTCAGAGCGTGCGGCAAATTCAGCAATAGCTGGCGATAGCTCAAGAAATCACTAGATTGGTGGCAAAAGGAAAAGGTAACCCTATTTCAAACAGTAGCGGACATACATAAATTTGTCACGGCCTCTTGCGTGCATGTTGGGGGAAGGTTCTTCAACGAGGAGAGTGAGTTAGCAACCACAGAGGAGTACTAGAAGATTAGAAACTGGAGCACCATGCTACGCGTCACGGATTACAAGTTGCCGGACCTCTTTGGATTAGGGAAATTAAAGTAGCAGTGATATTAATTAGTTTCACATGTAAATATATGGCATACATGTAACTTGAATACTGTTTGTGCTACGATAAGTGATATGTGATAACTTGAATGATGTGATATATGTTAATGCTCCGTATATGTATTTTCTGCTTTATCTGTGTTTAATTTGCGACAACAGAATTCAAATTCAAATCACATGGCTAGAAACTACTTTTTTAACTGAAAAATCATTAACGGAGGAGGGCATGTAATAAATAGCTGCCTTGGTTAATCTGTTAGCGGAGGCGGGCGGCGTAACACAACAGCCTCGGTTAACTGATTAAAGGAAGCAGGCGAGTTAGGTCGACCGCCTCCGTTAATAGATATTAACCGAGGCGGGCGCTTACCGTTAACATGTTAACCGAGGCGGGCAAAGCAACCGCCTCCTTAGGTCCAGATTAACCATGACCTATGATGGGAGGTGGTCGCGATACCCACCTCCATTAATTGATTTCGCCCACCTCCAGTAAGTTTTCTGCAGTAGTGGTGTTGAATAAGTAGCCACTATTCATTGATGCGATAAAAGAAGAAGCCCCAAGAGTACAATTTGTTGTAAATGAGACACAATATGGCATGGGGTACTATCTTGCTGACGGAATATATCCGGAGTGGGCAGCCTTTGTGAAGACAATATCATCGCCTCAAATGGGAAAACACAAATTATATGAGCAAAGTCAAGAAGGGGTTGGGCGTGTTGCAATCCTGATTTGATGTTGTTCATCGTCCAGCATAGTTGTGAAGGCTAGAAACTTGGTAATTGTGCCTGCTGGGTTTCATGGTGAAGAAACTCCTCTCATATTCTCATATATGATAAAAAACTCCCTCTCGTCTCTCCTCATAACGACCTTGCCGTCAGCCAAATTGCTGATATGATATATTATTTAATGATCATGAAACTCTTGAGAAAAGCCTCCACTGAGATTGGCCCCATGGCACAAAATATGTTGTAGTGGAAGACAACACCAGTCGCCCTCAATGATTCCGGGAGCAGCTAATCAACATTAACGTGTCTGTCTATGGGAATTAATACGGCACGAAACTTTGTTCTGGGTGTCGTCGCACAGGATTCTATACATCATGGAGGAGAGTCTAGCCGCGCATCAGTTCACTGGGAACCTCATCAAGAAACAGGATTCTGGGTGCTTGTACAACTGGCACCGGAAACCAAATCTGTTCATTTCAGCCAAATTAGCCAAATCAGCCAGCCAGCCAGTAGTGTTTTTCTCTCGCAATAAATAAGCTAACAGTGCTTTCAACAAGCCAAATCAGCCGAGCGAACAGATTGCATAACGTGCCTGACGTCCGAAACCGGGGCCGTCTTTAGCAGGGCTCTGGGAGGTGCTTCTCCACCGGCTCCACCCGAAGCCCTGCCAAACGGCAGCAGCGAAAATGGCCCCCCAAATCCCGCTGAATAGCCATTGCGCGGTGCGGGAGCTGAAAAGAATTGGCTCGCCGCGGCTCCTCCTCGATCCCCGCATGCATTAGGACCAATTGCCCTCACAGATACTGCAATCAATCAAAATGCCACTCACCGGACCAGAGCTGGGCGGTGGGGGAGCGGCGCGCCAGGCCGGAGCAGAGTTGGGCGGAGCGAGACAGCGAAGGGCCGGAGCAGTCAGCGCGGCCGGAGCAGGTTACCGAGGGGCCTGCGGCCTTGCGACAGGGGAGCGGAACGCCGAGCCCGGCAGAGCGGCGGGTCAGCGAGAGGGCTGGTCAATGAGAGGGCCCTGCTCAGATAAGGATGAAGACAGGAAGAAATAAAGGAGCGTTAGTGATGTGAGAAGATAAGGCCCGGTAAAAAACAAAGATAGGACGCAAAAAGATGCGGTGAAAAAAAGTGAAGAAAAAGATGCGGTGAAAAAAAAGCTCGGTGAAAAAATAAAAAAGGTTAATTTATAATTATATTTATTAATCTATTTAATAATCTTTTTAGTTTCATGTGACATCTCATTTGGACATTTGACATAGCCACACAGCTAAGGGCATACAGAGCATTTGACCCCTACTACAGAGGGGATTTTTAGGGGCAGACCTTGACCCTCCGAAGGGGCAGTTGGGCCTATAACTGCCCCTATTGTATGGAGGGCTGAGTATTTATAGGAGCGGCTGAAAAAACGAGCCGCCCCTATAAATCCATTTTCCAGAAATCATAAATTTAGGCAAAAATAATAATTTTTTTTTTGTTCGGAAGGCCCCACTGGGCAGGCCACACGCCCGCACGCTCACAAGCCGCAAGTCGCGCACATGAGGATTTAAACCCGTGATCTCAGCCTCACACATTACTCCCTCTAACCACTCTAGCCAACTCTCAATTATGTCAATACAAGATATTCTGCCTCCTCATGTTATCTTGAACCGAATTTGAAATGAGTCTAAACAAATTTAAATGAAAAGGTTGCCAGCTACAAAATTTTATAACTTTTGGGATCTACAACTTTGATTTTGGTCATTTCTGCATCCGAGGTTGCTTTAAAAATTTGAATTTCAAATGTACTAACTTTGGACGTAATTATCCTTAGCTAGATAATTTCAAATGAAAAAGTTTTTAACTACAAAGTTGTTTAAATTTTTTAGATCTACAATTTTCGTTTTTGCTGTTTCTCCATCGAGGTAGTTTGAAAAATTCAAAGTTTAAATTTAAAAAGTTATCCTTCGTTAGATGATTTCAAATAAAAAAGTTGCCAACTACAAAATTGTATAACTTTTTGAAATCTACAACTTTTATTTTGGTTGTTTCTCCATCCGTGGTCATTTAAAAAATTCATATTTCAAATTTGAGAAATTCAAACATAGTTCTTCTTGAAAAAATAATTTTAAATTAAAAAGTTGGCAACTACACAATGTAACTCTTCAAGATCTATAACTTTGATTTTGATCGTTTCTTCATCCGAGATCATTTAAAAAATTCGAATTTTAATACTGAATTTTACGATTCAGCACCAAGCAAGAGCCACCTCTACAAATACGGCCATTTCTAGAGGCGACTGAAAATACCGGCAGCCCTTACAAATGAATTCGTAGGAACGATTTGTTTTGGCAACCATTTATAGGAGCAATTTTAGATTCAGCTGCCCCTAAAAAATAAATCCTTTTTTAGTAACGGACCTCTTACATCCATTCCTAAAAATACAGAAGAAGCCGTTTTGCCAAACACTTTCCAGAACGGCAGCCACAGCCGGAGCCGTTTCAGCCACAGCCACAGCCACGGCCTTGCCAAACGAGCCCTGAGCAGAGGCATCGTTTCTTTTCTTTTTCTTTTTTGATAAGAATAGAGACATCGTTGGATGCTTGATGGTGACATGCGAATAGATTAAAGAACGGCTCGGCGCGCACAAGGAGCTCAAACCGGAGTACTATAAGTAGGGCGCCAAATTTGAAGCTAGCTCTCCTCAAGCCCAGCTCCATAATATATAGAGTAAGCTCTTGCTCTACCAAGAATAGGGTATTGCGTGCTGCATATGGCTCCCCTTCAATTCCTAAGCACTGCAGTCCTGCTGTTTGCTTCCACGCTCATGGCCGTCGGCGGCTCAGCGGAAGCACCGTCGTCGTCCATCTACCACTTGGAGCTCATCCACGTCGACGCCAATGGCGACTTCACCAAGGACGAGCGCAGGAGCCACATCACCGACAACAAGGACACGTACATGGCTAAGGCCAGCTATAGCCATGGGGACAGTGGCCTGCCTGGGGAGTACCTCATGGAGCTTGACATCGGCACGCCGGAGAAGACCTTCAGGGCCGTCGTGGACACCGGGAGCGACGTCGTCTGGACCCTTGAGGTGGCGCGGTGCAGTAGTGCCGTCTCATCCAGCTTCGACAGAAGCTGGTGGAAGGAGGAGTGCCCCGACTACTGCAACAACCGGTGCGACGGAAAGGTGTGCGAGTTCAGCAAGACATACGGAAGCACAAAGTTGGGAGTGAACGGGTTCATGGCCCAAGAGAGCCTGACCCTGTCGTTCGTGGACGGACCAAATAAGAAAGTCAACATCACCTTCGGCTGCGTCGAGAAATGCCGCGACGACAAGGCCGACATTGACTGCAACAGGTTGATCCCCACCTCCTTCCGCGGGATCGTCGGGCTTAGCAACAGCCCCAAATCACTCGTGTCCCAGCTGAACGTCTCCAAGTTCTCGTACTGCCTCAGCAGCCAGCTTGAGCCCAAACTGAGGAGCCCAATCTGGTTCGGCGGCGATAAGCTTAGTCTGGGCGGCGGTGCAGCCGTGCAGACCACGCCGCTGGTCAGTGGGGCATCAAAGCCTCCGTCCGTGTGGGCCTACAAGTACTACGTCGAGCTGGAGGGCATATCCATTGGTGGCGACGAGCCCCTGGTCAGAATCCCCAATGAGGCCTTCAACCACAGAAGCAACGATGGTGGTAAGGGGATCATGTTCGTGGATTCGGGCTGCTCAGTGTCTAAGCTGGAGACCGCGGCTTACAACGTGATCAAAAATCTGCTGGCCAAGGAGCTGAAATCTGAGCCGTTCCACAACAAGGACAACCGCACATGCTTCAAACACGCTAGCGGCCAGCCTGAGCCAGATGCTGTACTGCACTTGACGGGCGCCAAGATGCGCCTACGCTGGAGCAGCTACATGCGCAAGCCGGACGACGAGCCGGAGCACAGCTGCTTAATGATCATGGACCGCGGCCAATCGATGTCGATCCTGGGAAATTTCCAGCAGCAGAATATGCACATGCTCTACGACCTGGACGGGAAAAAGCTGTCATTTGTGCCGGTCGACGACTGCAGTAAGCAGGGATGAATTTGAAGAAGGCGCTTCGACGATCGCGTGTGTGTCTATTAAGTAAAACAACAGCGCGCATGTGTGAGAACGAACTGAGAGTTCTAGCGCGCTGGCTATACGAATTAGTAGTGTCATCTACAATAATTTGACCGAAAAAGACTGGCTCGATCGATCATGTATGAGAGTGTAGTGAGACTGATGTGCATCTCCGTCATGCACATGTACCTCACAGATAAAAATAACTAGTGGGTGGCCGGCCCGCGTGGCTTGTATCGTCTACTATCTAGTAATGTATCATTATATTCTGGCTTGACCCTCAGTATACTGTTGTGAAATTAATAAAAATTAAGAAAACCACAATCAATTTAATTTAGTAATAACTTCTGGATATTACAGCTTGAACAAACCCCAAGAGGCCCCGCTTACCTGTAATCATCGTTGGCTCCTTCTTGAGCTGCACCTACACTAGTAGAGAATAGACTTTCGGTTCTAAGGTTTAGTCTCAGCCAAATATAGGCCCAGGACTAATGCGAGAATTAGTCCCGGTTGGAGCCACCAACCTAAACTAGAATCCCCTGCCCAACGGATAACACAACAGGCTTTTGCAGGAGGGACATTTAGTCCCGGTAAACTAGGATTACCCTTTAATCCCGGTTGGTGGGAGCCACCAACTGGGACTAAAGGTTCCGCTACCCTTCTATTCCGGTTTGTTACTCCAACCGGGACAAGAGGATGACCTTTAGTCCCGATCGGCTTCACCAATAGGGACTAAATGTTCCCACTATATATTCTTCCATGGCCCCCCCCCCCACCGAGCCATCCACTTCAATTATTGTATTGCCTACTGTCGCGCGTGTGTGTTCTTGCTTGGGGGGCAGCCACAGCTCAGTTCTTGCTCTCAGCGGCCCTCTTTCACTCCCTTTTCTCACTTTTCACTCTCATTTCTCACTCTTTACATTTTTCTCTTCACGTGTTTTTGTCATGGATCATGGATATGCTATTGGTATGTTCTCCTTTTCCATATTCTATATGCATTCTATATTTATTTGCCACATTTTACTGGGCACATTATTTATATGCATTCTACATTTATATTCACATTTTTGGGTTTTATCAGGCCCCCTGGATGCACATCCCCACCATAATAATCAGGTTTCTGTCGATGTTTTATCACCAATAGCCTATCACGGGGGTACCCGGGACAGTTTTGTTCGAGTTTCGTCGAATCTAACGGAACTTGGTGGTCGGCGCATTTGAGACGAGCGATTTACACTAGTTCAGGCCCTCGAATTGTTCGAGTAATAGCCCTAGTCCTGTTGGATCTCTTTACAAGGGGTATCCTCGGCAGCCCTTTATAGTCCAGGTGCCACCAAGAGTTCTTTCTATATCCTAGTCGGATTTATAGATAGAGTTCTAAACTCAGTCTATCTAGGCTTTCCTTAATTTCACGTGCAGCCTTGCTCCGTGTCTTTTTTAGATACGACACTTATGTTGACAATGTCTTCGTGGTAGGGAAGCCCATGGGTCCCCCGTCAACAAGCCCCCGAGCATTTCATGATTGAGCTCTAGGTTCTTTGGAGTGAAATCTTAAAATGGTCATCTTTGTCTTCTCTCCTGAACTGAAGTGCACTTTAAGTGCACTCAATGAGTGTAGCCCCCGAGCCTCTTGCTTTTTTGGTTAAAAAAGCTGAATTTTTGAAAAAATGAAACCTTTGGTGAAGGGTACTCTACAGCCCCCGAGCCTTTTCGGGTTCTTTTATTTGAAAAGAACCCGGTTAAGGGTCTTAGCTTGTTATGCTGACTTTCCTTTTCATTTTTTTTATCTTTTGAGTTGCCCTTTGTTTGGAATATGGTTATGGATATGCTTGCTGTGGCTTTAGATTCCTGACATCTCTGCGCCTTTACTCAGTCTTCATTGAGTGTTTGTACTGTTCCCCTATGAAGGAGAAGTCATGTCTGCGCTTTTGTCCATCCTCCATATGACTGTCCTTTTAGATTCTCCTTCTTTTGTGAACTTGGTCTATGTACACCTTGTTCTGCCGATAAATACCCTCCTTTGGTTTCAATGCATCCATCCTTTGTAGCAGCAGTGCATCTGTAGGCTTTCATATTTTGTAACTCATGCCTGTCATAGTTAGTGAGCTTGATGAGCCCCGGCATTTTTCTATTCTTTTGTACTTCTCTTTAGCAAATGTTGAAGCTGTTGTGAACAAGATTAGTGGTAGGCTGATCTTGACATGTCGTCTATCCATAGAGATTATAGTGGCAAATGTTGGAGAGGTTGTGATGTAGGTAGCATTTGTTATGCTGCCTCATCTTCCAGTGCATTTCCTTCTTGCTTCTGTTATTCTTCATGGAGTTGACCAACATGTGTTTCGGCTCTTCTTCAGTTATTTTCTGGTAGGAAACCTTTGTTCTATCGTCTACTATGCCACACTGGCATAGTGGGATACAGATCAGCATGTGTTGAGGACACTTGCTTGGTCGTCTGTCTCAAGAACTCGGACGTCCTGTACATGTTCCTGTCATGTGAAGCATTTCTAGGAACGTTGCCACTCTTCGACGAATATGTTGATCTAGGATGCTTAATCCTACCTTTGGTGATATTGAATCTTGGTAGAGGTATTCAAGTAACCTCAAATTCCACAGAGTTCTTATCACTTTCTTTGTCCAGTATCCCTTGCCTTAGCTAACATGTAACCCTTATTGTAAACTATTTGACCTCATGTACTTTATAATCAGAAAAAATCTGAAGCTTCTGAGTTGTTTTCTGATGTCACAGAAATTTTCATCTTCATGATGGGTTCTTTTTTAGAACTACCGATGGGTTGTTTTGGTATTCTGTGTCTCTGACTATGTTCTGTGCAAAATTTTGTATGTTCTTCCGTTGCATGAATGATATCCTCTGGGTTGTTTCTTCTCCTATGAGTTGAGTCTCATTCTATCATCTTAGATTGTAGGGTTCTTTTCTTTTCTGTGGGTTTAACAGTTCGAAGCGTCGTGTGGGACGTGGTGGGTCCCCTTTTTCGTCGCCTGATATTGTGGAGGGTGGGGGGTTTCTTGTTTTGGTAACCATACCCAATGGGCCGTATGGGCCTTTACAAACTTCCTTTAAATTCTTCCATTTTCACCTTTGCTGTGCTCACTTGCTCTTGCCTTAGAAAAAATTCCCCAATCTTCAAACCCGAATTTTCCTCTTAACCTCTGTTTGCGCTTTTGCCGCTGCCGTCGCTTGCGTCGTCGTTGCTTCCTTTCCATATTCACTAGCTTTTCTACTGCCTGAGATGGGGAAGAAAGCATCCAAGAATGTGCCCAAGAGCAAGGCTGTTGAGGTAGATGAGGAGTCCTCTCTCGCACGAATTGATAATGCCGATTTTCTGAAGATGTGTGCTTCGCAAAAGGAGTGGCCTGCGTCGTCGACTTCAGAGGCGGAGATGGACCTTCTCGTCGCCCATGGACTCCTCCATCCCCAGCTTCTCTTAGGTATGTTATCCCCAAGAGCATCTTGTTCCAGCTCCTTTCCCAGATCAGACGTTTATGTTTTTGCACTTTATCCGTTTTGATTGCACTTTTCTTCCTTCTGACTTTCTTCTTGAGTTTCTGTAGATCTTTCAAATCGATCTTCATCATCTTACTCCAAACAGAGTTTTTTTCTGCCTTTGTTCACCTTTTTTATGACGTGTTCATAGGTATTCCTCCTTGTCTCACGCTGTTTTGCTACTTCTTTCATTTGAAGTTTGCGGGCGGTGCTTCCCCTCCTCCCCTAGATTGTTGTGTTATGCAATCCATCTAGGGTAGGAAAGGTGACTTCTTTCAACTTTCCCTTATTGATCCCCTCAAGTGGAATGATAAGTGGTTCTATCTCCCTAAATCTTCTTCTTCCTTTGATTCTGAATTCCCTACTCCTCCTTTCCCCTCTGATTGCTGGAACCAAAAGCTTTTAGATGCTAAACTTTCTTCCATCCAGCCTCTTCTCACCCGGATCTGTCTTCTTAAGGAGATGGGTTTAACTGGCCACGGTATTGTGGCCAGTTTCGTTCATCATCAGGTGCAACCTCTGATCAGAGGGAGCAGCTACGTTTTGAGTACATTGGTGCTGAAGACCCTTCCCAGATGGTTGAAACAATTGAGCTATCTAAGGAAGAAGTCTTTGATCGCCTCTCGCGAATGCTTGCCGAGGTACCCTGCATGCCTGCAGGAGTACCGGAATATTCTACTGAGAACCCCTCCAGAGGTATTCTTTCCTAGTTTTTTCTTTTTTTGTATTGCCTTTTCATTTTTATATCTCTTCTGCTGACTTATTTCTAGGTTGTTTTTCTTGTAGGGCTATGGCCATGCCTTTAAACTTTCGGCGCAGATAGTTTCGGTCATTCCTTCTGCCGTTGAGGATTTCTCTGCTCCTTCTTCGCAGCCTAGGTTAGATTTTGATGATCCTCTTCCAGGGATGTGTCAAAGTCAAATTTCATATGTGTTGACATCTCATAGCATCATTAGAATAACAACGCTATAAGATGTATAGTACCGATTAACTTGTCTTTAGCAATTAGTCATCTATCTCTTATCTTTACTCCTAAGCATGGAACTAGGTTGTCATCTCCAATTCTATAGCTAGGAATAATTATTTGTACTAAACTTAATCTATCATTTTATGTGACTAGGTAGAAATAAATAAAGATGAACATAAACTGAAATATGATTCTGCAAGCGAACAGATAATTATACCATTGTAGCATGCGCCTAGGCCTCCGGATAGCTGTGGTAGGTGGCAGGTGGTGACAGCCCTGTCCATCCTTTGTATTCCACCACGTTAGGTCTAGTGTTCATAGGGTCCCCTTTTGTATTCCGAGTCTAGGTTGAAACCAGCCCAGGTATACCCCGAAGTAAACAATCGTCGTAAAGTCTACCTTAGTCTTGCCTTAGTTCAAAGAAGCCACATATACCCTCTCTACCTATTCTCGCCTAGCCTTGTTCTATCTTTGGATACACTTAGTTCTTACTCTAGTTTACTTTGCGTTCCCCGTGGAAATACGATACCTTGGAATACTTCTGGGTGAAAGCTACATTGACATCCTGCGCTTGCGGATTTATCTGTACGCCATATCTGGTGTCAACATCTACAGATCACACCAGTATATATACTTTTATCTATAACATAACCAACTCAGAAAACATCATAAGGAGCATCAACTAGGGAGGAATTTGAGACATGACTGTCACCTCCTTCGCGACCGCGCTCTACTAAACCTACGTACGGGGGATGGACTACAAAGGACTCAACAAACCTATCACGTCTGTGATCTACCAAATGACTCGGTACATCAGGGTGCATCCGTAGGTACATATGATATCTAAGCACCACGCTTACATAATACATACCACCTAACCCACTCGAGAATTGAATTAGGTGCTTTACGATCATATGAATATAATCATCATCAACCATAACTATATCAATTATGTAACTAGAGCAAACTAAGAACTTAATAAGTAGCAATATAATAAATAAGAACAAAGTCATAATGAGATACAAGGCAAATTATCGATCTCCCAGATGAGCAGATCTAGAATCCTGAGCAAATCGTCCAACTCTATTTGAACCTTGCTAGATTGCCTAAACTAAAAAATTGAAGAACTAGAGCTCTAATTCTAATATCTGAAAACCCTAGCTTCTAGTCTAATCTTAACAAATGAATTGAGGCTAAACCCTAATTGCTCCTGGGGGTGTAGGCCCATATTTATAGCCTGGTGGAGGAAACGACGGCTATTTGATCAAACCGACTTTACATAGGGCTGAGATCGATCCTCAAAGGTGGTGGAAGGAGCTCGAGGAGGATGACTGGCAGGGCCCACATGGGGGCCGGCCGGCACTAGTGGTGGGGCTCCGCTTCGTTCTGGTGTTTTCTGGAACCTTCCTGAGTCCGATGCGCGGTGTTTTGTTGCCGTCTTTCATCTTAATTTGGCAGTTAAATCCTCTAAATTCTCTTTTCTGGAATAACCCGCAGAAAATATGAAATCACTAAAACTCGTGGAAATTGTCAGTTAAAACCCCTATGTTTCTATTGGTGATCTCTTTTATGTATTTGGTTGAACGTTAATTACCGTCAACAAGGTCTAAGCACCACATTGAGGCCAGGTCTCGAGTGTGGGGGCTTGGAGTCTAAGTTTGGACATGGACCTGCACCTCTCAATAGGAGTGGAATGAGTTGGTCTTGTTTGTGCCTGGGGTACAAGCGAGGCATGTGTTTTGGGGTACCCGGCTGGGATACATTGGTTCGCGAATCGCCGTTTGCATGAGACGGTATGACTTGACTATGGTCTAGCACTGTAGTAAGAACTGGAACACGGAAGAGGATTTAATGGTTCTTATTGCTTATCTCTTGCTTGAGAGTAGAACAGGTGCTTACATAGAATGGTTAGTTAATGAAATTTAAAATGAAGGCTAATAATCTGAAAGTAAGGATACACCTTAGTAATGCTTCCGCAAACAAACAAAACAATGAACCATACAGCCACAACATATCCTTGAGGGTTAGGGAATTATTCCCACTAGTCGGATAAGTCTTGCGAGTACATTGTGTACTCAGGGTTTATTTTACCCTTGTTGTAGGTGTAGCTTGAAGCATTAGCTCTTGTGTGGAGGATTCTTCTGGTGGGCACGGACGGATCCTTGTATCATTTCCGCTAGGTGTTAATCTTATTTTTACTGTTTTTTTATTTTCACACTTTGAACTCTAGTATTGTAATAAATAATTCCAAGACTATGATGTATGAAATGGACTAAGTATTGTAAGCTCAAACTCATCATTGGATTCTGGATGTAAAACATGGATTGTTTCGAGTTCTCCCTTGGGATGTGCTCGACGTAACCGTTTGACTTAGCGCATTTTTGGGGCACTTAGTGTCTAGAGGAAGACAAGTGCATCCGAAAGTGTGTTATTTCAGGCGGTTCTGCCATAGTATTGTCAAGTATCATAGAGGACATGTAATCCTATCTTTCTGGCTAGTCCTTTCAGATTGCACTTTGGTAGAACAGGTGGAGGCTATAGCTTTTCGCCGGGTTTGAAATTATTGCTGAATGAGTAAGACACAGTACTACAAAAAAAATTTGTAAGTGCGTCTTGATTTTTTTTCTAGGGATGGCCTAAAAGTCGCCCACTCCTACCAAAGGAGTGGGGTTACTGTAGCATCCAGCCCGCCCCTAGGGTCGGGCCATGGGGCGACCAGCCCCCGGAAATGTGAACCATTTCTAGGCGCAGTTGAGTTAGCTCATTTATAGCTTGCTTACTATACAGCATGTTATTCTTGCATCCGTGTAACACCCCAGCCCGTTAAAATTCTATAGTAGTTGTGTTGGCCCATGTGGCCCAAGTGGCACATGTGGAGTTGTTGTTAGTAGGTTTAGTACCACCTTAGAAGTTTAGGAGGGTGAGGGTCAGTTTACAAGCCTTGTCATTCCAAACATAGCACCTCCGGATTAACCCTTTTACATAAAGCGGAGACGAAAGTGTAAGTGAGGTACTACACCCTCTATACATATGAAATAATATCTACCTAAAATCAGATTAGTTGATCTGTATTTTGTATTCTATCTATGTTCTATATATTTAATAAGAAGTTCTTACTCTTTCTGTTCTTTGGAAAAATTGATCGAAGCTACTGTAGCAGGCTTTGAAAAGGGAATTGATCGTGATTTGGAACCTGTTCTTTACATGACCCCTCTTAACCAAGATTTTTTATTTATACCTGTTCTAGTTTTTTTCTATTAAGTGGATGCAGTGAAAAAACAAGTAGAATTAGACTACTATTTCAATCTACTAATCGATTCTATGTAGATTCAAGATAATATAATAGAAAGAATCTAAAGTGTGGTAGAAAGAACTACATATAGTTTTTTCTACCACACTTTATGATTCCAACCAGACCGGAGCTAGACCATATAAGCAGTTTTGGACGCCGGGTGTTACAATCAGATTGTGCATCATTTATAGCTTCCTTTGCATCTTGAACAAGAGAATAGATCACATATAATGCACATAATTAAAGAGATAAACGCTTGTGTTCCTTTGATCACGGATGTGAAGCAGTTTAAAAAGATTAAAAGGGAGTGCAATACAGTAGCGCATTAGTTAGCTCAGTTGGCAAAGTGCTGTTTGGACAGGTAATACTCCAGCATGTGTAAGCGAGCTCCTCGCATCTGATTGTAATAATTGATTAATGTAAGCACACTATTTCCCAAAAAAGAAAGATACTTGTATCATACATACATGTATTATATAATATATAGCAACCTTTGGATATATATTGTGATATGAGACAATGCATCGTGTGGTGTATGTAAGACAGAAGTGCACAATTCACACATAGCAGCGCAAGACATAGACACATAGCAGCGCAAGACATAGACAAACAAAATATTGAAAACACAAGAACTCGAAATTGTAACCAGTTGACACGACTGGGGCTGATTTAATTTGCTTAGTTGTGTGGCTTGTAGTAGGCGTAGACAGAGTAGTAGGTCTGCAGCGCGGTCAAGGCAAGCCCGATCGCCCCGGCCACGACAGCTGTCGTCACCCAAGGGTTGCTGAAGTAGTCGCGCACCAGCGCGGCACGCCACTGCGGCCACCTTCCCCTCTGGTACTTGACGACCTCCTCCATCAGGCCGGCGAGGTAGTTGCGGTCGGTGGAGGTGTGCACCTCCGCGCAGAGCCCGCTGAAGAACCCCAAGGCGGTGTCGTCCCTCTCGCCGTTCATGTGGTTCTCCAGCACCCCACTCCGGTGGAGGATCCGCACGTCCTCCGACGTCTTGACGATGCAGTCCATGAATATGGCGTAGGCCGTCATGCGGCCCGGCGTGGCTGGGTAGGTCTGCTCGAAGGCGATCAGGTTCCGGAACAGCGGCACGCTGTAGTCGAATAGCCGTAGCGGCGGGATCTCCAGCACGCCGCCGCAGAAGCTCACATCGAGGAAGCTCCTTGCAGCACTGCGCTTCCGCGGCCTGAACCTCACGCCGGCCTGCTCCAGCTCTTTGGCGCAGGGCACCCACCGCGTGAACTCTGAAGGCGGCTGCGCGGCGTGACGCCGGCCAGGTTTGGACTTGGAGTCGTCGTCATCATCCGGAGACGGCGGTGGGAGGTCGATGGAGAGGTAGAGCAGGTGGAGGAGATGGTGCACGTCCTGGCAGGCAATGGGCGCCGAGTGTTGCGGGCGAGGATGGAGCGAGCTGAAGAGCTGGAGGCCACCGTGGACGAGGACGTCCTCGTCCTCACCGACAAGCAGCTCGAAGAGCTTCCGGACGACGAAGAAGGGGACCTGGTTGCTGAGCAGCAGCAGGTCGCGCTTCACTGTTCCCCAGACCCAGCACCGGCCAAACAGTAGGGTCCAGTCGTCGTGGTCGTCGTCGACGCCACCATTTCCTCTCCGCGCGTACTTGAGCAGACGGTGGAGGACGAAGCAACCGTCGAGCAGCATGTTGAGCGCCAGCTGCTTGTCGCCACCGGCATCGGAAATGCTGCAGTAGGAAGCACGAACTCGCGGCGCCAGGCGCATCATCTCGTCGAAGCACTTGCGGAGCAGCGGCGCGTGTGCCTCCGGCGACCAGGCCACCGGCTCCAAGGAGGTTCCGGCCCGGCGGCGCCCCACGATGAGCTTTTGGACGCAGCGCCACTTGTAGCGCTCCAGCCTGAGCATGCTGGCCGTCCCGCGCTTGCTGTTGAACAGCGGGCCGATGCAGACGACTTTGGGGATGTATGCGCCCTTGTTGCCCTCGGCGACATCCTCCGGGACCTCGCAAATGGTTGGTGGCTGTGCTGATTGCTCAGGAAACGATGCCGTCCTCACGTTCTCCTCCATCATCTTGCTGAACCCCTCGAGTTCTTGCTGCTGCGGCTGCTGCTGGTGGTGGTGGTGTTTCTTCTCTTCCTCAGCTGATCGCGATCCTTGAAGATAGCCAGCCATTGTTTAAATGTTGGCAAATGCATCACATATAAGTACGGCAAATATAAACTTTCAGGAAACAAAAATAGGAAAAAAAATGAAAATGAGATTAATTACTACCCTGGTCCTTGGGAGGTGGCTGTTCCTTTTCAGTTTCCTCGTACCCTGAAAAACATAATGAAGTGGTATCAGCCTACTTACTAATTGCAAAGCATACAGCACTGGTGAACATACTTTTATCACTATTTATTTGATTTCTTCTTAACAAATATACTCTCATGATAATGCGCAAGGAAAAAAAAAATATTTTGTTGATATCCCATTCTTTTGTTGGATACGATGACAGTGCTAAGTTCGGATATCTTTTGGTCGACTATTAGTAGCAGAGATGAGAGTGGATTATCATACTAAAAGAATATTAATCAGACTTCAGTCTTTATTGAATCTTAATACCATCAAGTTACCCAGCTTCGTTTCCCTTTACTGATGCTTACTCAGTTTTTGATCAGGAATCGCTGTCCTAACGTTCTCCACCATGATCTTTGTGAAATCCTTAGGTTCCTGTCGCTGCTGGTGGCTCCATAATAGAGCCTGAATGAATACTCTCAGGATTATTCGTGCCAGTTCAAAATTGAGCCCGTGAGGATAATCTATTATTTGCACCGGCTCGAAATTGAGCTGGCAAGGATAATCCATTATTCCTGCCGGATCGAAATTATGCCTGCACGAATAAAATTCCCACCTAGGCAATTCGGATTCAGCTTGTATTTGGAAAATTGTGACTTTTGCATGTGCACTCGGATGGAGATAAATTTTATATGAAAATTGTACGGCGTGACAAGATCTACAACTTTGTAGTTAAATTTTTTTTATTTGATGTCATCTATATACCCAAATAATGGATTAAAATGTTAGATAATAAAGGTCAAAACGAATAGAACTTACTTTTGTGTACAGATATGTAGTGTAGGTGGGATGGTAAGAAGGTATTGCGCGAGGAGGGAGGTCAAGAGTTCGAAGCCTGTGAACACTGCACCCACGCAAATTTCGCGCGAAATATGGAACTTGTGACTTATTTTTGCGGCCGTGAGGTGTAGCTCGGGGGTGGCCTCCAGGCCTAGAGAAAATATGTTTTTACGAGTTTCATTTATAAGTTCTTATTTGTTCCGGTGCCAGGTTCGACGCTGGCATGAATAGCCGTCCACATTCGTATCGGCTTCATGGTGCCACTTCGTCCGACGGCACGACTGAGGTTTTCAAGCTGGCACAGATGAGGTGCTCTGTAGTAGTGGTAGCACAAGGTCTTTTATTTATCCTTTGACCGCATTATAAACAAGCTGGCACAGATGAGGTGCTCTGTAGTAGTGGTAGCACAAGGTCTTTTATTTATCCTTTGACCGCATTATAAAGGGAATAACAATTTTAGCTCCACCTACCTGAGTCTAGACTTTTTTTTTTGGGAAGTATGTGTGCCTAGACTTTTGGTTGATCTGAATGTACACGTGAAGTTCTAGCACAAGGTAGCTAATGAGAAACCCATAGAACAGTTGAAGAGAAGCCCAAACTTAAAGACGTTTGCATTGCTGGATAAGTTAAAATAACACTGCACATGTCAGATTATCTAACATATACTCGAGTTCAAACTTACAGGAGTAATTTTATTTCCAGGTGTTGTCTTTGTGAAGGTATACGCTGCTGGATGGTCCATGTTTGAGGAACTGTACTCGACAGATTATCATCGAGTGCACTTTTGTTTTCAGGACATTCGGCATTTCTAGATACACATGTTCAGATGATCTAGCGTTTGATGGGCTGTACACGTCAAAACTTTCTCCTAGTGATTTTGGGAGCTTCAGTATGTTGTACAAACTAGATGATCTAACACTTCCTTCTAGTAATTTAAACTGCAGCGGCTAGTTGAAAGGAAAGTTGTTTGGACACAGAACTCGTTGGATGGTCCAACTATGGGGTTTCTGCTTCGTATCATTCAGAATTCACAATTTTTTGAGTGGAGATGTAACGGCTAGATTTAAACATCTGGCCTATACATAACCCCTCACTTTATCTAGTATGTAGATGACTATTGCCTCCTAGAAGGGCTGAGTGCTAAGTGTTATGATCAAAGGCAGAGGGCATAAAAGAGTAGTTTGCAAAGTTTTAATTAAAGATTGAGGATATCATTAGTACAAGGAGTGTTGTAATTGTGCATCGTCGGCTGTAGTAGTTTAGGCTTGATCTTGGTCAACTGAAGCTATTGGCAACTCCCCGCCAATCTTAGTGATTGCTAGTGTTCTTGGTAGGCTCTTCGAGTTCTTGAGTGTCCCACAAGAAGGTCCTATATATATGCACGGTTTTCAGGAGCCAAGCATTATGGAGATGGATAAGTGGGTACAACTAGTGATACTGAGGCTTGGTAACTCAACAGGGAGATATCCTTGGTCGGTGCTCCAGCATGGATTTGGGATCGGGGTTCTTTTCACTTCCTTTCCTTTCCACACTTAATTTCATCATTTACATGTCACAAGGGTTCAAATTCTGCAGTTTAGTTCGTGTTCCTAGCTTGCTTGTCATGATAATCAGTTAGCATTGCAATTAGATTGGTAACTCTTGTTTAAAGTTCATGTTCTAGGCTCTTCTAGGATAATTTTGCTATTTCTTGTCGTTGTTAGTGTACTAGTGTAGTTTTTGGAAGCCTAATTCAACCCTCTCTTCATGGGCCTACTGACTTATTTTTTCTATTTTGGGGGAGAGTCTAGCATTTTTATATTTACATCAATCTTCATATGAATTTAAAATAATATAAGTAGATTTTGAATGAAAATATTATTTCCACCGTTTATTTGATTTCTTAACAAATATGTTTGATGATAAGATGCAAGAAAACAAATATCTTAATGGTATCCAAACCTTGTTTTTTTATGGACGTGATGGTACCTGCTAACTTGGGACATCTTTCGGTTGATTATATGAGTAGAAACGTTTATTATTTGAACTAAGGAAAAATGTTAATTAGAAAAGCTTCGGTCACTATTAAATCTTAATACCTTCAAATTACCTAGCTTTGTTTCACTTTACTAACACGCTTATTACTCAGTTCTCTGAAGACCAATAATTACTTTAAATATACACTAGCAAATATGCCATGCGTTGCAACGGGAAAAAATATTAAATACATTAATGTAAAATAATGATAGAGAGTGCTACATCTCTATTTATGTTTCCCTTTTTATGAAATTTAAGGCCTCTAGTTTATTTTAGGATAAACGGCCTCTAGTTTATTTTAGGATAATGGTGACATCTATAATATAAGTTAAAATTAGTAATAATATGACAATGTCCAATTAAACTTGTATCAAATTAAAATACAAAATAAAACATTGATAGAATTTTTTCTTGTAATAATTTAAAATAATTTTTTTAAGTTGTTTAAACGTAAATGAGCAGTTTATTCAACAAAAGATCATATGATGGGAAAGTTGAGCATGTTTGTGTAAAATTACCTAACACAATGCAAGTAGTCATTACTAAGTCTTATGTCTTGTCGGTTATGAAATTTACATCCAGTATAGAGGGTTTTGTGTGAATGGCCTTATCCACACACACACTGCTCCTTTGTCTCCGTTCGCATATCCCACCTAAAGAAGAAAAAAAAAAACTTTTGCTATGGGTCTATTTTTGCTATCCTAAAAGCAAGAAGCAAACTTATAATCGAGGAGGAACCTCTATTGGGTCTCGAACTTTAATGTTGTATGTAGTAGCTATAAATCAAATAATAATATAGATATAGATTTTTTTTGAAACTATATAGCTGCACCAATAAATATGAAAGGAATATTAGGCCCCAACAAATATCAGAGGAGTTCGTACTGGTAATACTCGTCATTGTAGGCTCGCTAGGCCGAACTAAAAAAGTAGTCATAGGCATTGCCATTGTTGGACACCTGATAGCATTCATCCATGTCCGCGTTTGGAACCTTAATCAGGGCAAAGAGATGGTGTAATTCGTCCAGTAGCAAGGCATCCCATGGGAACTGGCCATGTGGCCTGAGGTTGGTGCTGATGGTTGCGGCAATGGTAGCTACTGCCCATGTCCAGATTGTCGCTGTAATGGACGTCAGATGAAGGCTGCATCTCGTGCTGGCATCAAGAAGGAAGCGGTCGGACGCCGTCTCTCACGTGACCTCGTCAACTAGGCTTGCAAGTCATCTGTCTAAATCGTTATGGATCAACAGAGCTGCTTGCCCAAATGAACGCCAGCCCAAGCAGCCCATTGGCGACGCCAGCACCAAGCATGCCAAGCGCCTTCTGAACCTCACCCTCTCAGTTGGGTAGAAGCGCCATGACGATGGAGGATGGACGTACGTAGTTGAGGTGTGTATGCTTTGCGCCTTCTCTCCCTTATTGGGAATGATACCTAGCTACATCAACACATCCGATACAAATTAAACGCCATCAGGAACTACCCGGATGACCACAATTCGACATTGTAGCACGTCGCGAGCACATACGCCTTCCTTATTCCTCTGCTTGAAGTTCCTTGCGGCGGCGGTGATCTTTACGTCGATTTGCTCGACTTCCGACAGTACCTAGTTGCTGCCTTTGTATAATACGGTGAGGATCGAGTGGCGATCTCCGACAGTGGACACCAGCACCGACTCAAAACTCGCAGAGACCCACCCAACGACAGCGCCGACACATTATTCGATTATGTCACAAACATATTCGTAGAAACTCGGTAGTCATAGCATGGCACAGCCACGTAGTTGTTTTATAAATCTATATATTTTCTAATTAAGATTAGGATTCCTATTTAGCATATAGAGTTGGAGGGGAGGGTGACAGATATTTCTTTGGGTATTTTTTACATGGTTTCAGGTTCAGACTCAATTTTACATGAAAACAAAAAAAAAAACTAAACGGTATCCGAGTCGATCTCTTAGGGGGACGAAAGATTTTATGGCAGAAATTTTGCCTCTTTAGCAAAATTAGGATTAGGATTCCTATTTAGCATATGGAGTTGGAGGGGAGGGTGACGGACGTTTCTTTGGGTATTTTTTTACATGGTTTCAGATTTAGACTCAATTTTACATAAAAAAAAAAAAAACTAAACAGTATTCGAGTCGACGATCTTTTAGTTGAACAAAAGATTTTGTGGCAGAAATTTTGCCTCTTTAGTATTAGGTAGAGAGTAGAGATAGAGAAGAGATTATAGATAGTATCTCATAACCACTTCCAGATTTACAATTTTTGCTGACAGCAATAAGCAATTTGAGATGTTTTTCTTTCAGGTTAGCAAATTATTGAATGCTTCTAGCGTAGATCTTTCTGCAGTACATTAGATGCATTAAATTTGTCTTGATATTTATTTACGCATCTATATAATTTTGCACTATGTGCGTCAAAATATGCATTCAAGAAATTAAAAAGATAAAGTAATAATCCAAAGAGGAATTAGGATAGAAGTCGGCTCCTTACGTGATTCTGTAGGAGGTGGAGGCATTGATTCATCGTCGTCATATAACTCAAACCCTGAGAAATAATACAAAGTCAGCATATCTAAAAGCATACGCCATTAAACTTAATTTAGTTGGGATCTGTAACAGTTATATTCTTACAGGAAAATTTTCATGTGGAAATGATATATACAGATGTGTAATTAAAAATATTTCTCTGACCTTCTTTTTCAAGAATCTATGATATGATTTACACATTAATCCACATTAAAAAAAATGATTCAATGATGCTGCAACCTGCTTTTTTATTAGATCAGACAATATTATCTTTAAGTAGAATACGGGAGTTCTAGGATGTGATGTACCAAAAATTGGTTGGAATAAGTTCAATCTGTTGTAAATCTTGACATCTTCAAGTTACCATCATTTCACTTTACTGACACTCATTTGACCTTTCATGACGATCAATAGTTCACCTTAACCACACAATAACAATACCAGATTCTATATTTCTACCGAATGGGTCAGAGTTCTCATTCAGTGGCTGACGGCCATCTACTATTATTCATATCCTCTTGCGTCATCTTTTGTTGGTTGGCGAATGCTGGTATGGAACCATAATCACTCTTGGGAATTTGTTGTGTAACACCTAATCACCATCGGGCGTTGGAGCTGACAAACAATAAGGAAAGTGATCCCTCTCGGCCACTCGTTGAGAACTCTCGGCAGAAGCTCTAAATCTTGTTCTGTAGTATCACAGTGGCTTCAAATTTACAATTTTTCCCGGCAGCGATAACCTTTTGAAATATTTTCTAAGTGTCCAGCCAGCATCTTGTGGCCTATAAGCTATTGCATTGCAACAAAAGCCTAGATCTCTGCCTTCAATATGGTGAGACTTGCTTCCGTAGGATACTTATAAGATACAAGGTGTGCAGAAAAATCTCATTTCTTTCATTGAGAAAGATTATATTCATATATAATTTTGGTTCCATACTTTCCAGGTTTGCAACTGTACTATATGCAATGTCTTTATGGGTGGTATGATACTTTATAACATGTTTTTTATTAAAAAAAACTTGTAAAATATGTGTGTGTAGCTGCATGTCATCTAGAGGTCCTAAAAATATTCTAAAAGCAACACTCTTCGAGGAATTTCAATCTTCGAATTCATGACTTCATGGACTATAATCGTCATTAGAGAAGTTCTGTCTTTATATCTTGGATACTTTATCTTTCAAACTGTGACAAAAGACATCTCTTCTTCGTTTGTGTGTGTGTTTTTTTGAAAATATATGCCTCAGAAATGCTTGTATATGTTATTTTCCAAAATGCATCAAATATTATCTCAACGTCTTAGGAAAAATCAAGAATTTTGATGGTTGTATGCATATAAAAAGCAAGCCTGGTAGTATGCATATAGAAACATGAGTTCAAGAATTGCTTAGCAAATCAAATTTTTATGTTTATGGTTGTCTGCAATGCAATATATTCTATTTTCCATCATAAAGTCCAATGTTTTTACAATGTTTCAACAAATAGACATATACAACGTAGTAACAAGCCGTGTAATTGCACCTGAAATATATTTATTTGGTGGAGACCATCAAAAGCAACTAATACTTTTTCATTATTTTTACACCAACCCACCCAGTCACCCACGCAGAGAGACACACAAGAAAAATGGGAAGGGCTTTCGCTAACCCTTATGAAGAAAAAAAAAGGGAGAGAGAGTAGAGTTATAATTACCTTCCATAGGTTAACTTTGGTAATGAGAACGATTGATATAGCATATGTCTATTACAGCATGAGCAAGGAATGCGATAAGGCGAGAGCAGTCCATTAATTTATATAGACGACTAGCTCGTGTGGAATAAATTCTTTCCGTGCTGATACTAAAGTTCGTACCTGTAAAAGGCAACGGAATAGATTATTGCCCTTGCTTGATTATAAAGGGCACACACCTGCGAAAGGACGTAGAATATATTATTAGCCATGTTGACACGAAAAGTCTTTGTTTGAAGAAATGTTAAGATCTAAAGCATTCCCTTCATTTAAATTATACTCCCTCCGTTCTAAATTATAAATTGTTTTGACTTTTTTGTTCATCTATTTTGTGATGCATCTAGACATATTATTATAAGTACCCCCTCTGTATAGGGATAGATGTCGTTTTGGACAAGGTTTAGGTCAAATATTGGGAACATAAATCATAAATAACTTTTAAGTTGTTGAGTTTAAAAATGTGAAAACCATATAAATAGATTTGTCTTGAAAAATACTTTTCATAAAAGTATAAATATATTACTTTGTGATGCGTATTTTTATAAAAATATGAAGTCAAAGTTATACTTTGAAGACTATGTCACTGTCCTAAACGACATTTAATTCCTATCCAAAGGGAGTAGATATATAGCAAAATAGATGTACCAAAAAAGTCAAAACGACTTATAATTTGGAACCGAGGGAGTAGTTCACTTTAGTTTTGTTGTACTTTGGCTAAATTTATATAAAAATATAATATCCACGATACCAAATAAATGGAAAGTGAGACATTTTATGATGAATTCGGGGAAACGAATTTGGTGGTTTAAATAGTTTAGATATTGGTTTTTTTTTTTGTAAATTTAGTGGAAATTAGAAATACTTGACTCAAGAGGCAAAACTATTAAACTAAGATGGATTGTTTGACTTAGACCAAAGCTAAAATGAACTATTTATAATTTGAAACAGGAGTAGACAATAAAGGATAGACTACTCAAGACTGAACAGTTGCTTTCCATTATATTGATTACACAGAAAGAGATAGAGAGACACAAAGAGGAGGAGGAGGAGGAGGAGGAGGGGGGGGGGGTACATGTGTCTCAAGAAGACATCCGCAGCAAGGATTTTGTAGCCATTTATAGGTAGAGCTGTAGCAAGGATTTTGTAGCCATTTATAGGTAGAGCTGTAGCCTAATATTGGATGCACTTTGTAAATATGATGATACTTCTCGTTGGAATAAATTCTTTCCGTGCTGATACTAAAGTTCGTATCCGTAAAAGGTAACGGAATCGATTATTGCCCTTGCTTGATTATAAAGTGCACACAGCCTGCGAAAGGACGTAGAATATATTATTAGCCATGTTGACATGAAAATTATTTGTTTGAAGAAATGTTGAGATCTAAAGCACTCCCTTCATTTCAAATTATAGTTCACTTAACGCACAAGAGGCGCAATGGTGAGATGCTGCAGTGGGAGAGCCCGCCGATCGGGCCTCGAACCCCGGTTCAGCACGCCTCCCTTGGCCCCTTTTCGAAAGCCCCTTTTCAAAAAAAAAATATATATATATATATATATATATATATATATATATATATAGTTCAATTTAGTTTGGTTGTACTTTGGCCAAATTTATATAAAAATATAATATCCGTAATACTAAATAAATGGACAAGTGAGATATTTTATGATGAATTTGGAGAAACTAAGTTGGTGGTTTAGATATTGATTTTTTTTGTAAGCTTAGTCAAAATTAGAAAAACTTGACTCAAGAGGCAAAACTAAAATGAATTGTTTGACTTAGACCAAAGCTAAAATGAACTATTTATAATTTGAAACAGGAATAGGAGAGACTACTCAAGACTGAACAGTAGTTTTCCATTATATTGATTACAGAGAGAGAGACAGAGAGACAGAGGGGGTACATGTGTCAAGAAGACATCCGCAGCAAGGGTTTTGTAGCCATTTTTAGGTAGAGCTGTAGCCTAGTATTGGATGCACTTTATTGTAAATATGATACTGCTAGTGCCTGGACATTTGATAGAAATTTCCATCGGACGCTCCATTCACAACTGTTGACAGTACTTAATGTTCAAATTCAACTGTCAACTAACCTTCCAAAGTGACTTAAAAGCAATCCATCTATCTAGAAGTAGAGCTTTGACTAACGAATTCCACACTACCTCAGATTAGCATATCACTGGCGGCCCTAAACCCCCCATCGGTGCGGATTTTGAACCGGCATAGCCTACTCGGCACCGATGAGGGTTGGTCATCGGTGTCGGTTACCATGAACCGGCATCGAAGCTCAACTAACACAGACCGGTTGTATCTTTGAAGCCGAGTGTTATGTTCAAACATCGGTGCGGTTGGGAATCGAGCCGACATCGAAGATCCACATATAGTGCGGTTCTTGCCCCAAACCAATACTTGATCAGTAGTGGATCAATGTCGATTGGTTCTTTGCCAACCGCCCGGTGATGGTCACTATATCACTTGGCGGCCTAAATGACAACCGACACTGAATTTATTTTTCAGTAATTGTTTTATATTCCCATTTTTAATTTAGTTTTTTATATTACATTAAAAATCATATTTGCTGGTAGGAAAACAAAATCATAAAACTGAAACCTTGATAACAACATACCAAATACATTAGTATTACATACATTAATATTACACATACATTAATAGTCCTTTCTAATACCACCGTAATCCAATGGAACAATTATAAAAGTCTAGCCCGCCTCGGCTCGAAATTATTCTTGAACTTCTTCGAGCGGGCAATGGAGTATTTTCCTTGTTTGCTCACAATATGCTTCAAGATGAATTCCGCTATCTCCTCTTGAAATCCTTGAATCTCCGTGTCCAAGATCATATTGTGTCCATATTTCGAGCAATCAATAGGGAGCATTAATATAAGCCATAAGAGAATTTTATGGCATATAAAAATGGAATTAATACCTTCTGATCTACTTTGACGTTTTCATGCCAAACCATTGCCTCGTGGCCCACATTACGTAGAACCCACATTCATTATTCGCTGCGGTTTGTCTAGGTACGATACGCATTTTCACGCACCTTAAAGTTTACTTTGCATGCGCATTTGCGCCACAATATTAATTGGGAAAGAAGAGTAACATTAAGTGTGGTATACATATACACACATATATATATATAACTATATAACTTTATTTGCTTATAAAAATGTTAACTTACTCTTGTAACACACAGAGTAGAGGACCTATCGAGTTAGGGGATTCTTTTCGGAGTCCCACACCTCAATAATGTTTCTTTTAATATCGATATTGATTAAGATAAAATGGTGTCTCACGCAACCACAAATGTGAATTTATATTAAAATAGTTTAATTAGCTATATAAAATGCGTAGAAATAATGGTAGAGACCACATACGTGTAGTTATAGGTCAAGAGCACGTCCGATTTATTTTTTTTTGGCAAAACCCTTGAACACCACGGAGAGAATTTGTATCATTCCATTCGGTCGTAGCCTTTGTCTCCTCTACAAGTTGGCTCATTCACTATGGTTGGGTCCAAGAAGGCTACATATTTAATGTTATTTCAGTATCGTGTATTCATATAGCCACCGCATAGAGTATGAGATATGACTAATAATGAAAAAAAGATGTAGTTAATTATGAATTCATGCGGGTAGGGTACTTACATAGTCCACGGGAGCATTATCTCGTGTATCGAGGTCGCGTCTTTGATAGAATTGGAATAAGTGTTCAAATTCTATGTACCGCAAAAGTTTCCTCGGGATGATCAAAGACTTCTCCGGCCGGAATAATTGCTTCAAACCCACCTAGCTCTGTTTGAGTTGCCTTGGCCAAGTAAAAAAGTATGTAAATCACGCATACGTGTTCTAAGAGCCTTCATACGCTCTTTTGTTTCAAGCAAATCTTGACCTCTTTGATCTTGGTATGCTGGTTTTGCCATTTCATACTCCTTATTATTAGTACCACCATAAACTATGGCCCTAGCATCCTCTAGGGATAGGCTGTTCTACGCTCCATCAATTTATATACTTCTAGCTCGGGCGAGGTGCAGCTCATCCTCCCTTTCTTCATTGAGCTTGTTGCGAGCTTGTCTCATCAAACTTCGCACACAAGCGTCCACTTAGAAGCCTGCCATATATTTTTCAAAAATTTGTTGCATGCCTCGGGTTAGGCAATTCTATGTCTTTTCGCTTCATCTTAGATGTAATACTCCCGCTCATTTGCTTTTTGTTTCCTTTGTTGGCATCCACTTTTATAGAATCGGAGGACCTTTTGCCCGATCTAGATCTAGTTGCGGGAGTCGGCCTTGCGGCTTCTTTTTAATTTTGGCGGGGGAGGGGTCTACGATTATCATGTCTTCCGTCCAAAGATGAAGGATTGTGGGGAGGCGGGGGAGGAGGTGGAGGAGGTGGAGGAGGTGCAGCCCCCACATTGCTCGGAGTTGACAAAGTGGGGGTAGGAGCCGTGTGGCTGGATCACCCACATTCCTTGGGGGGGTGATGGAGGGGGGTGGAGGCGGAGATACCTCATCTCGTCTAGGGGGTTGAGGCGGGGAATGAGCGGGCGCATCATGAATTGGGAGAGCTTGGTCATGACATCTGTCCGGTGAAGATTCAGCTTCATCCTCATCATCCGAGGACTCTTGGTAGTCGAAGCTTCATGTACGCTTCCGCCACGGGACACGAAGACAAAGGTTCGAACTGCCGCGGCCTATCTTCTGTGCGGGGGTAATCAATGGGTATCTTGTTAAACTTTTTGTCCAGAATTCTATCAATGGTGACATTCCAATAACCCAAAGGAATTGGTTGACCATTAGTTAACCCATCTCCTTCAGGCCAAGCCTGGCCGACCGCCACCTTGTCAATACGTCGTCCATTGTTGGCGGATGTACAGCCTCACATTAACCGCTTCGTTATGTTGTCCATTGGATGAGGTAAACTCGCCTCGGCTTCATCCATGGGGGGTCGATCCACGGCTACTACGACCCTTAACCCACTGGGTTCAAGCATGTGGGGGCGGGCCTGCAGATCCAATGGTGCGAGGACCTCGTAGCCGGAGGCCATAGCGACAAGTTGGTTAATTCTATCTTCCATTATCTTTAGCCGGTTCTCATACATAGCTTCTTTAGCCGCCTCTCGTTCTTGTCTAGCCCTTGTGTGGCTACGATAAGAAGCAATGTCCTCCTCGAAAGCTACCCTCCGGTTCACAAGACCGGCTCCCCTTGTGCGGCCGGGGTGCTCCTTGTTACCAAGTGTGCGGGAGAGCACGTCATTCTCCCTATCGGACCTGCGTCTCCCTTCGTTCACCTCTTCCGTTAGAGTGGAGATAGTCGAACCGGGCTGCCCACATGTTCATTTGGGACCCGACAGGTGCCGTCTTCAATATTGTGCCGTGCACCCCCGGCCATAACAAAGTGAAGAGACCTAATCTGCCAGTCGGTAGTCTCAGGCGTAACACCACGGCGTTCCATCTCATCAAACTCCTTCTCCCATTCAAGCACCTTACTAGAATAGCCACGAGAGCCGAGACGGTGAGGATTTGTCGACTTTCTTTGAGTTTTCCTTGTTCTTCGCACTCAAATCCTTATACTCATCGAAGTTCTGTATCGCTTGAATTCTTCTCAAGTAGGGCCTCGCTTGTGGTGGTCACCTTTATCAAAGTCGGGATCCTCCTGCTCATTGATATATTCCTTTTACAATTTCGTCTTATAACTCTTGAAGGCGATCCCCATTTTTTCTATAACCTTTTTCTGACTACCCGCTCATCATAATCACGAGGGAAAGTGAAATATCCTTTGAACATTGTCCATAACTCCCCCTTCAAAGTTTCGGGGAACCTTCCATACGTCATCTTTTTCCCTATCTAGCACCTAAACTTTATTGGGATGAAGTCCCTCGCAAGAATCCCGAGGATAGTCTTGTATGGCCCCAACGCCTTGCGTGGGAGTAGTGGCTCCCCAACTTGGTCGAACTCAAAGATGTGCCGGTGCGCATCCTTTCCCCGTAGGAAGCCTTGACACACGCGCTTGGACCTTGGCTTTCTTTGCGCCCGGATCCACTTGGTTCCTCCGTTGATCCAGGCTGCACAAAACCAATTAATTCGCCTTAGATTCTCCCTTGCATTTATTGATTAGAGTGCTTGTAATCATTTAATTATGACCTAACAAATATACCTCCTCGTCTTGGTCAATTTGGAGACAACCGCTAGGGGTCCATGCTTCGTCATATGCTTCACCATCATCATTGGCACCTTCGTTTCTCGTCCTATTTTGTGGTCCTTCGGGTGGGTCTCTCGCGGTGTTGTTAGCCGCTTCTTCTTGTTGCCTAGTACTTCGGCGACCGGTGAATTGGCGACGACGAATAGTCATCGTTCTACCTCTGCCTAGATGGTTGTCGAGACTAGATATGATGGGTTGTTTAATTTGGCTGCATGGAATAACAGGAACCATATATTAGCTAGGAAACACAACATATATATATATATATTTAATACACCAATTTAGAACTTCATAAGCCAAATAAATTACAATGACCTTCAACTTACTACAAGTCCATAGCAATATGAATTACTCGCGTACACTCTACATTAACCTCCAAATTAAAAAGGCAATGACCATAACTAGAAAGAAAATGATGAAATCCTTCCCGCGCCTTGATAGTGTCAATCCTATCTACGGCGACAGCCTTGTCTCCGATCTCTAATTTCCCCTGCGTGTAGAGGAAGTACATGGTGCTCGCTTGGGGAACACGGTTTGCACACCGTGCCATCTATGCATGGCAGGCCTCGGTTGCTTCAGATTTTTTGTCGTATCTCTTGTGCAAAGCACCCGGGTACCGATTCACTTGGGGATGGCATTCTTCCTAAGAAATGCGGTAGATGCACGGGGTACGCCAACAAACACTACATACCGTTTTCCCATTGTTGCCTAAAGATTGAGACAATTTAATTGAGTTTGATATAATTAGTCAATTGAATTAGCATTTCAGCCACTATATATAGTAATTAAAATGTAGAGTCATATTAATGGTCACATAGCAATTATGAACATACAAGTTTAAATGTAGATTTAATCATATTAATTCATGCACATATAGCAAACAAGAAATTTATAGGACACTCATGGTCACATAGCAATAGCATTTCATGGTCACATAGCACAATAATGGGCACATAGCACAATCGATGGGTATATATTTCTCTAAAATCATATTTTATGCAAATATAGCAATAGCATTAATATTTCATGGTCACAAATTAATATATAATTATATTTTATGGACACAAATTCTTCAAAATGGACATAGCAAACATAGCAATATCATTTCATACAACATTGCAAGCTAAAACATGGACAACAATAACAAGAATTGTGACAAAATTTCTTAGTGCCATTTCATTGAACATTTTAAGGGCGTGGTGGCCGAACTCGCGATGACAAGGTGGAAGAAGGTGGCCCGCGCTCCCCTGCTGGTGCGGTGGCGTCGGTGGCGATGGCGGTGGTGGCGGTGGTCGGTGGTGCAGCCTCCTTGCGGCTGAGCGTGCTCCCGTGGCGCCGCGAAGTATGCGGCGGTGGTGTGCTCCGGTGGGCGGCGGTCCCGGCGAGTGGCGCGCCGCGACACGCGGTGACGGCAGCGGTGCGGGCCTTGGAGGTCCCCGGAGCCAAAGCGGCCGTACAGTGCAGCGTAGGCGTCCGGGAGCGGCGGTCGGCAATGCCGCGGCAGCCCGGCGGCGGGGATTCTCCGGCCAGAGTTCTTCAGCGTCGGAGTTTGTTTTGAATAGGGCGCGAATGGTTGGGGCTTTTATACCCGGCCACCTTTCACTGCGGTGCTAAAGCACGGCCGGCCGAAGACCCCCTTTGGTCCGGGTTCTCAACACAACCGGCCGATGGCCTTTATCAGTGCGCGGTGCTAAAGCCGGCCAAAGACCGATAGTTTGAAGAAATAAAAGGATAATAACACGTCGTGCGCCGAACATCACGATGTACTGCAGTGGTTAGGCGTGGGGGTTTGGCCTTGGCGGTCTTTGGTTGAAACACACGCGCTCTAAATTTACAAAAAAAATTTTATTTTATTTTATTAATATTTATGGATCTGGTTTAGTTTAGGATTTTATTTTCCTATTTAATATTCATTGTATATTAAATATGCATTAATTACTGCCTTACTAATTTAGATAAAAAGATTTTATAATTACTTTTTATTAGATACTACCTACAAGGGCCAAAATGAGAAATTTGAAAATTTCAAGACTAAAAACTAGTCACATTGATATATGGTCAGCAGATGGGTGGATAGAGCTTGATTTTAAACAAATTTTGGAAAAAAGATCATGTCATTTGGAGTTAGGATGAGAAAGAAAAAACTGGTTTTAAAATCTCATCAATCACATAAACATCAGAAATCGGACCTAGCCACCCATGAACTAGCGATGAACATGTATGATTTCTGATTTTTACGTGATTGATGAGATTTGTGGTTTTTTTCTCCCTCATCCTAACTCCAAATGACATGATCTTTTTTCTAAATTTGTCTAAAATCAAGCTCTATCCACCTGATGTGACCATATATCAATGTGACCAGTTTTATTCTTTTTCAAATTTTTAAATTTCAAATTTTGAGAGGTTGCACTACATTTTATGCATGATATTAGGTCTCAAATCAAAAAATTTTTGAACATCAAACTTGGTGGACTCATCATTCCCTACAACTTTTATTAATGCCTTTTCACCATTTGACAATTTTTGCAAACACTATGTGTGAAAAATGTTGAAACACTTCAAAATTCAAATCTCAGGCCCAATTTGAGCCATGTAAATTTCCTCAAATCAAACAAATTTGAACTGCAAAGTTGGTGCACTAATGATTATGTATAACTTTTATTTAGGTCATTTCTCTATTTGAGAAAGTTAGAGTACACCTTGTTCACAATCTACATAACCCCCTTCGGTGTTTCGAAACACCGACAAGGGTTATGTAGATTTATGAACCAGGTGTACTCTAACTTACTCAAATGGAGAAATAACCTAAATAAAAGTTGTACATAACCATGAGTGCACCAACTTTGCAGTTCAAATTTTTTTGATTTGAGGAAATTTACATGGCTCAAATTGGGCTTAGATTTGAATTTTGAAGTGTTTCAATATTTTTCACACATAGTGTTTGCAAAAATTGTCAAATGGTGAAAAGGCATTAATAAAAGTTAGGAATGAGATGAGTTCACTGCTTAAAATTTTGATTCGAGACACTATATCATGCATAAAATGTAGTGCAACCTCTCAAAATTTGAAATTTGAAAATTTCAAAGGAACTAAAACTAGTCACATTGATATGGTTAGTGCAGGTAGACAGAGCTTGATTTTAGACAAATTTAGGGAAAAAAGATCATCTCATTTGGAGTTAGGATGAGGAAGAAAAACAGGTTACAAATCTCATCAATCACATAAAAATCAGAAATCATACATATTCATCACTAGTTCATGGGTGCCTAGGTCTGATTTCTGATTTTTATGTGATTGATGATATTTTAAGCAGGTTTTTCTTCCTCATCCTAACTCCAAATGAGATGATCTTTTTTTTCTAAATTTGTCCAAAATCAAGCTCTATCCACCTGCTGTGACCATATATCAATGTGACCAGTTTTTAGTTTTGAAATTTTCAAATTTGAAATTTAAAGAGGTTCCACTACATTTTATGCATGACATAGTGTCTCAAATCAAAAATTTTTGAACATCAAACTTGGTGGACTCATTATTCCTACAACGTTTATTAATGCCTTGTGACCATTTGATAATTTTTTTCACACAATATGTGTTGCATTTATTATTTTTTAGTTGAACCCTTATCGGGCGATTTGGGTTGTAGCACCGGCAGTTGAAAGTAACCGGTTTTAGGTCAAAACCGGCAAGTGATCAATGCACAACTATATATGTATAACCAGCCCCCGCACCAGTGAATATTATTTTCACCCTCACTCTCTCACTCTCACTCTCACTCTCACTCTCACACTCTCTGTTTCAACTATGGCTCCTGGGTATGCTGGTATGGCTTCTTCTATATTATTGTTTTTTTTCAAATGTCTTTTAATATGCATTTTGAAATATTTTGATTTATTTTACTTAGGGATGAACAATGTACCTCCCCCGCCAAAGCAACCTGGTTTCCACACTGGCGATGAGTGGTTCGCTCCGGATATGGCCGTTCCACAACACCCTTATCCGGCTATTGTAAGAAATATTTGTCTCATAACAAATTGTTGGTTATATACATATATAGTACTCAGTATATACATATATCGCCTATATTACAGACTATATCTCCCATACAGTGGCTGCAATCAACACTTACCTTTTTTATGGCGTCGGAGATAGTTGAGGACACGACCATTGATGCCCGTGGTCGTTTATGGACATGTGAACTGAGCTTCTCCATCCCTACAAGGCCTCCTTCAGGGTATCAACAACAAATTGTGCGGAGGGGGACGAGAGATGCCTTCACGCTTAAGTGCCGAGTTCAATGCCGTGTTGCACTTGTTTGCATGCATTTGGAGCACATTGGCTATCGCATTTCGATTACTCGTCCTTCAAGATACAGGGCCGGCGTGCGGGTAATCGGGGCGTGGCGGAATTTGCCGAAATCATGGCGACCTACAACCCGGATGGATGTGGTATAACCATAATAATTTTTATATATATCTACGTATTTTAAATATTAGATCACTTATTAAACTATCTCTAATTTTTCTGCTTGATTCTTCTCCATGATTATACATATCTTTGCATGTGCCTTGTCGGCCACTCTAGATCAAGCTATTGAGCGGCTTGGTTATTCTGGAACTATGATGCACGCTTTTGGCCACTCACTACACAAGGATGCCGGTATGGCATAATAATTCTTGAGGGGGGTGGTTTGTCAATAGTCGTTATAGTAGGCTATATCTATGGTCGACCGTGTATTCGTGTTTGTGAGGCGCGAGAGAGTGCACTAATCACGAGCATTGGCCTTCGACAGGGAATGTGGTTACACCATTTGTGATATACACTACCATGAATGGATAAACGTGCCACCCCAAAATTAAGTTAGGGAGGTTAATTTTTACTTTGTTTTGTATCGCTTTTATGTATATTTATGTGTTAGACTATGTAAGCTTGTCTCGGTTGTTTTATATGTTCTACATTATATTTGTGAGAGAGAATACAAATTATGTATTTAAAAATACAAATTGAAACACACACACATACAAATTACATTCATTCCAAGGATACAAATTACATTTATTTCATAAATACAAAAACCTTGTTTCTCTACAAGGTCAAAGTTACGATCGAAGTATACAAAAACATAAAAGATAACCATCTCGAAACATTCTTCTAGCACCCGTGTCGGGTCAAAGAGAATGCAAAGAATATCAGAGATGGTAGTAGAGCTACACCTTTGGAGGTAGGCTGTGATGAACCATGC